>JACYXH010000438.1:1900000-1925000 GCA_026745465.1 Lota lota
ACCACCTGCGTTAAACGGGTACAGCCTTACAACTAGAAAACGCTCGGAAGATCTTATTCAAAACAAGAAACAGGTTTATGATACTATGAGTACATGTCTAGCAGACAATGCATACCTCAAGCGTAGAGTAGTGCTTGGGAACATGAGCTCATCCATCAGGTCTAATGTGACTTTTAGATCTTTCTCGGTGTTCACTGAGATAAGGATCAGACCACTCAGTAACTAGGAGGTCATGAGGCAGGTAGAAAGTACCTAAACACCCGGGAGCTGGTTTTAATGATCAAAGTATCGGACCAGACCACTCGGAATCTGATTAGCATAAAAGCGGGAGGAAAGTACCTAGAAACCCAGGGGCTAAGTATCGCCAGGTTCATCAGATAATGAGCACGGTCAGTGTCAGCAGAACAGGATACTGCAAAAACCCAGAGGAGAGTGGGAGTGACAAACAACTGATACTTAGTGAGTTTTCAGCCTCTTTAGCCCGAGGATGGGAGGTGCTCTAAGTCCTATAAAAGAGCCCGCATATGAGCAGGACGGGGAGGAATCCTTACTACGGGGACTCCATGCAGGACGTCAACCCGGACCTTCGGAAGAAATAGCCTATAGATGAATAGAACGAATCGGAACAGAAAACTGAAAGGAGATAGAATATTCTCAGAACATGTTATGTGACCCTCTCCGTTTCCGTCAAACTCCACCATCTAGTGGCAGCCGGTGCCACTACACCATGTGCTCTTTGTTTACCTCTCGTCAATTAGCCACCACGTGCACTCCGGTCTACACTCCTGCCATCAATTCACAAATCACCCCCTCTGTACTTAAGCACTGGCTCCCCAAAGAGCCAGTGCTAGTTTGTAGTGTTTGTTTACCTCACATGGTAACTTCGTCCCTAGCCATCTTCGTTCGTTCGTTCGTTCGTTCGTTCGTTCCTGTTTCGGGTTCCGCTCCCGTTCCTGTTCCCGCTCTCGTTCCTGTTCCTGTCTCGGTTCCTGCTCCCGCTCTCCGTTCCTGTTTCTAGTTCCTGCCTTCCTCGTTGCCGAACCTCGCCTGCCCGACCACCCGTCTGACTACGTCTGTCTGCCTGCCTGACTCCCCGCCTGCCTACCGCCTACTGGACTACCCGCCTGCCTTGCCTTGCCTGTACCGTTGGACAATAAATCATTTTTTCAACCCGCACCCTGTTGGTTTCCTGTGTCTGCGTTTGGGTCCTATTTACGTAACCTTAACAGTACGAACTAGCCAAACATGGACCCAGCAGACATCCATTCCTTAGGCCAGGTCATCAGCAGTCGGGGAGCGATACTCAGACGACACGACCAGGAGCTGGCGGAGATAAGGACCTTCGTCCAGTGGATTTCTACCGCTATCCAGGTAATCCAGGTCCCTGCGCCAACTCCCGTTCAACCACCTCTACCCTCCGCCCCTCCCCAGCGAACTTCTGGCCGCAAGCGCCGGCTACCGGTTCAGCTGGACTCCCCCGGAAAAAGGCCCAAGCCTCAGTTGCCCCAAGCCCCAGCTGTATCCTGGCCCTGAGCTCCAGCGCCAGCAGCAGCTTCCTCCTGGCCCTGAGCTCCAGCGCCAGTTGTCTCCAAGTCTCAAGCCCCAGCAACAGCTGCCTCCTGAGCCCCAGCGCCAGCAGCAGCTGCCTCCTAGCCCCAAGCCCCAGTTGTGTCCTGGTCCTGAGCTCCAGCGCCAGCAGCAGCTTCCTCCTGGCCCTGAGCTCCAGCGCCAGTTGTCTCCCAGTCCCAAGCTCCAGCTGTATCCTGGTCCTGAGCTCCAGCAGCAGCTTCCTCCTGGCCCTGAGCTCCAGCGCCAGTTGTTTCCTTGTCCCGAGTCCAAGCCCCGGTTGTCTCCTGGTCCCGAGTCCAAGCCCCGGTTGTCCCCAGGTCCCGAGTCCAAGTCCCGGTTGTCCCCAGGTCCCGAGTCCAAGTCCCGGTTGTCTCCAGGTCCCGAGTCCAAGTCCCACTTGTCTCCAGGTCCCGAGTCCAAGTCCCACTTGTCTCCAGGTCCCGAGTCCAAGTTCCACTTGTCTCCAGGTCCCGAGTCCAAGTCCCACTTGTCTCCAGGTCCCGAGTCCAAGTCCCACTTGTCTCCAGGTCCCGAGTCCAAGTCCCGGTTGTCTCCAGGTCCCGAGTCCAAGCCCCGGTTGTCTCCTGGTCCCGAGTCCAAGCCCCGGTTGACTCCAGGTCCCGAGTCCAAGTCCCACTTGTCTCCAGGTCCCGAGTCCAAGTCCCACTTGTCTCCAGGTCCCGAGTCCAAGTCCCAGTTGTCTCCAGGTCCCGAGTCCAAGTCCCAGTTGTCTCCAGGTCCCGAGTCCACGTCCCAGTTGCCTCCAGGTCCCGAGTCCACATCCCAGTTGTCCCCTGGTCCCGAGTCCAAGTCCCAGTTGTCTCCAGGTCCCGAGTCCACGTCCCAGTTGTCTCTAGGTCCCGAGTCCACATCCCAGTTGTCTCCTAGTCCCGAGTCCAAGCCCCAGTTGTCTCCTGGTCCCGAGTCCAAGTCCCAGTTGTCTCCTGGTCCGGACTCCAAGCCCCATCGAACTCCTGGCCGCAAGCACCGGCTACCGGTTCAGCTGGACTTCCCCGGGAAAAGGCCCAAGCTCCAGCGGCCTCCTGGCCCTGAGCCTCAGCAACAGTTGCCTCCTGGCCCTGAGCTCCAGCGCCAGCAACAGTTACCTTTTAGTCCCAAGCCCCAGTGTCCTCCTAGTCCCAAGCCCCAGCCTCTTCCTGAGTCCCAGCAGCAGTTGCCTCCTGGCTCTGAGCCCCAGCGCCAGCAGGAGTTGCCTTTTAGTCCCAAGTCCCAGTTTCCTCCTAGTCCCAAGCCCCAGCCTCTTCCTGACGCTGAGCCCCAGCAGCAGTTGTCTCCCGACCCTGAGCCCAAGCTCCAACGGCCTCCTGGCCGGCTACCGGTCCCACGGTTATCCGCAGTGGAAAAGCCCCAGTCCCCTAGCCCGCTGTCTCTTCCGTCCCCGGCTCCGTCACTTCCCCGGGTGATTGACAGCATCCCGGCGTTCTCGGCCAGACGCCTACTGGATGTGCGTCGTCGTGGCCGACAAAACCAGTCTCCGATAGGCTGGGAGGGCTACGGATCTGGGGAGCAAGCCTGTTTATTTTTTATTTTTTTATTTTTTTTGGAGTCGCGTCTTGGACCCCTCCCTAACCCGCGATTCCCACCCCTGCACCCTCCCCCGTCGTGCGTACGCCTGGAGGCGTCCGTTGAGGGGGGGGTACTGTTATGTGACCCTCTCCGTTTCCGTCAAACTCCACCATCTAGTGGCAGCCGGTGCCACTACACCATGTGCTCTTTGTTTACCTCTCGTCAATTAGCCACCACGTGCACTCCGGTCTACACTCCTGCCATCAATTCACAAATCACCCCCTCTGTACTTAAGCACTGGCTCCCCAAAGAGCCAGTGCTAGTTCGTAGTGTTTGTTTACCTCACATGGTAACTTCGTCCCTAGCCATCTTCGTTCGTTCGTTCGTTCGTTCGTTCCTGTTTCGGGTTCCGCTCCCGTTCCTGTTCCCGCTCTCGTTCCTGTTCCTGTCTCGGTTCCTGCTCCCGCTCTCCGTTCCTGTTTCTAGTTCCTGCCTTCCTCGTTGCCGAACCTCGCCTGCCCGACCACCCGTCTGACTACGTCTGTCTGCCTGCCTGACTCCCCGCCTGCCTACCGCCTACTGGACTACCCGCCTGCCTTGCCTTGCCTGTACCGTTGGACAATAAATCCTTTTTTCAACCCGCACCCTGTTGGTTTCCTGTGTCTGCGTTTGGGTCCTATTTACGTAACCTTAACAGAACACCTCTATTAGACATGTGTTGTTAGAAGCTAGCCTAGAAATATTCAATCTCCGGAGAGGATTCCTCCCATAGCTGGGACAGCTATGTAGGCTCACTTATACATGCAAAAGGGACGAATTAGGAAAGAAATTAATTATATATTTGTTCAAACAGTAGAAGGAGTTTTTGCTCCTTTTGCGCCCCTGCGAACTTATTCGGCTTCTCATCACAAGTAAGCAACATGTGTGATCGTTGTTTTTTCTTTTATTGTCAACTATTATTAGAGAGTACTCTTTTGTTCATTTTATACGTCCTTCTGATTTTGTATATCGAAGGACTCTTTAGCAATCTGCAATGTTCCCTCTTATAATCCGCAATTAAATACAATAAATCATTTTAATCCATTTTGTCATTTCCCGACATCTTCTTCCTCTGGACATCAACTGGATGGAGCTGTATCTAGCATCGTGATTCTGAGAGGTTACCTAGTCCTCATAAATAAAACATATCCTTAGAGTTATTTTTCCAAACTCTTAAATAATCCCAGCAAACTTACAAGTGCACGGATCCCAGAGGAGAGCTACTACACAGACGCGGCCGGCAGCCACGGTCCTGGCCAGGGTTATGCCCAGGGGTAGGGCGTCGGAGCAAGCGGGATAGGTGTCTGGTATAGAGTAGTTAGGGGCTGGGCGAATCTCCTCACCGGCTTGTTCACAACCGTTACTGGACAACAAGCTTCACATAGTGACGGATCTAACAACACACACACACACACACACTCACACACAAATCGTACCTCCAGATGATGGTTAACCAGAGTACATTAATTTCCAAGACACTTTGACTATTCACCCAGATCAAACTACATTTAGTTCGAGTTAGTGATACATAGTATGTTAAAGTATTCTTTTAAAAAACTACAATCCAAATTCATACATTTAATGAATATAGTTTTGTAACACTGTACACAGGAAAATACACTTACACACACATGGTAGTACTGTTAGTACTGTTGTACTATGTTGGTACTACGATAGTACTGTGTTAGTACTATGTTGGTACTACCCCCCTTAGCCCCCTACTCTAGTGATGATGTAGAGACACCGGGGTTAGCCCCCTACTCTAGTGATGATGTAGAGACACCGGGGTTAGCCCCCTACTCTAGTGATGATGTAGAGACACCGGGGTTAGCCCCCTACTCTAGTGATGATGTAGAGACACCGGGGTTAGCCCCCTACTCTAGTGATGATGTAGAGACACCGGGGTTAGCCCCCTACTCTAGTGATGATGTAGAGACACCGGGGTTAGCCCCCTACTCTAGTGATGATGTAGAGACACCGGGGTTAGCCCCCTACTCTAGTGATGATGTAGAGACACCGGGGTTAGCCCCCTACTCTAGTGATGATGTAGTGACACCGGGGTTAGCCCCCTACTCTAGTGATGATGTAGAGACACCGGGGTTAGCCCCCTACTCTAGTGATGATGGAGAGACACCGGGGTTAGCCCCCTACATGATGGGATCTTTAGTGACCACAGGGGTCAGGTGTCATGGGGTCTTTAGTGACCACAGGGGTCAGGGGTCATGGGGTCTTTAGTGACCACAGGGGTCATGGGGTCTTTAGTGACCACAGGGGTCATGGGGTCTCTATTGACCACAGGGGTCAGGGGTCATGGGGTCTTTAGTGACCACAGGGGTCAGGGGTCAAGGGGTCTTTAGTGACCACAGGACAGGACCATCAGGACCTCGATTTAATGTCTCATCTGAAAGATGACTACTACAGTACTGACATAGTACCACATTACTACCCAGTACTACAGTACTACCATAGTACTACAACACTACTACAGTACTGACATAGTACCACATTACTACCCAGTACTACAGTACTACCATAGTACTGACATAGTACCACATTACTACCCAGTACTACAGTTCAACCATAGTACTACAGTACTGACATAGTACCACATTACTACCCAGTACTACAGTACTACCATAGTACTACAACACTACTACAGTACTGACATAGTACCACATTACTACCCAGTACTACAGTACTACCATAGTACTACAACACTACTACAGTACTGACATAGTACCACATTACTACCCAGTACTACAGTACTACCATAGTACTACAACACTACTACAGTACTGACATATTACCACATTACTACCCAGTACTACAGTTCTACCATAGTACTACAACACTACTACAGTACTGACATAGTACCACATTACTACCCAGTACTACAGTACTACCATAGTACTACAACACTACTACAGTACTGACATAGTACCACATTACTACCCAGTACTACAGTACTACCATACTACTACAGTACTGACATAGTACCACATTACTACCCAGTACTACAGTTCTACCATAGTACTACAACGCTACTACAGTACTGACATAGTACCACATTACTACCCAGTACTACAGTTCTCCCATAGTACTGACATAGTACCACATTACTACCCAGTACTACAGTACTACCATAGTACTATAACACTACTACAGTACTGACATAGTACCACATTACTACCCAGTACTACAGTTCAACCATAGTACTACAGTACTGACATAGTACCACATTACTACCCAGTACTACAGTTCTACCATAGTACTACAACACTACTACAGTACTGACATAGTACTGCATAGAAGGCAGCACCATGTGTACTATGTTAATACTGTGGTACTATGGTAGTACTACCATAGTACTACAACACTACTACAGTACTGACATAGTACCACATTACTACCCAGTACTACAGTACTACCATAGTACTACAACACTACTACAGTACTGACATAGTACCACATTACTACCCAGTACTACAGTACTACCATAGTACTACAACACTACTACAGTACTGACATAGTACCACATTACTACCCAGTACTACAGTACTACCATAGTACTACCATACTACTACAGTACTGACATAGTACCACATTACTACCCAGTACTACAGTTCTACCATAGTACTACAACGCTACTACAGTACTGACATAGTACCACATTACTACCCAGTACTACAGTTCTCCCATAGTACTGACATAGTACCACATTACTACCCAGTACTACAGTACTACCATAGTACTATAACACTACTACAGTACTGACATAGTACCACATTACTACCCAGTACTACAGTTCAACCATAGTACTACAGTACTGACATAGTACCACATTACTACCCAGTACTACAGTTCTACCATAGTACTACAACACTACTACAGTACTGACATAGTACTGCATAGAAGGCAGCACCATGTGTACTATGTTAATACTGTGGTACTATGGTAGTACTGTGGTACTATATTAATACTGTGGTACTATGGTAGTACTGTGGTACTATGGTAGTACTGTGTCAGCAAGGTGTGACAGTAGACAACATACAAAGTCCACCTTTTATTATGTAATTACTCAACAGTCTTTCACAGTCTCCCTCACATGTTCTTTCTCTGTGCCATTCCGGTTCAACGGGAAAAACCAGTACATTGTGACTAAGTTCCCTTAGTATCCACACCTCAAGCTACTCACTGTTATGGTACAAGACTAGAACCCAAACGCGAGACACCGAGACTGAGATGGAGCGGGGTCGAAAGGGATTTATTTGACAGAGGTACAGGCAAGGACAAGGCAGGCGGATAGTTAGGCAAGCAGGGGTCTGTTGGCAGGCTGGTGGCAGTAGGTCGAAGGACGTAGACGAGAGGGTGGTCAGGCAGGCGAATGGTCGTTGGCAGGGAAGGCAATCAGACGAGCGGGGTGGAAGTCGGGAAGGAATCGGGAAGACCAGGGAAGAAGGACAAGCGGGTTAAACAGGCAGGAACTAAGTACAAAAACTAGAGCGCTGGAACGAAGTCCTAACTTGGTGAAGCGTAACAACGAACTGGCGCCGGCTGCTTGGTGAATGGGGAAGAAATAGGGTGCGCTGATTGGAGATTGAAGACCGGTGAGTAGACAACGTGCACGTGGGAGATTGATGACGGAATGTAAACAAAGGTACATGGTGTAGTAGCAGCCGGCGCAGCTAGGTGGAGGCAGAGGATGGTGTAACACTCACAGCATACTCTGTATACAAAATACACAATGTGATACATTGAATACATATTAACTAGACAACATACTACTTTTTCTTTTTCTTCTTTCATTTCTTTCAACAAACAGATGTATGTATTTATTTACAGATGTTTAGTTTTCCTATTTATTTACATTGCAGAACTAGCTCAAAGGGGGTGGGGCTAGCTGGCTCAAATGCGACGGGGCTTGCCGGTTTAGAGGGGGCGGGGCTTGTCGGCCTAGAGGGGGTGGGGCTAGTCGTACAACAGGTTGAAAGACGGACAAACGACACAGACCTAAAAATACCTAAAAAATAGATATTTAAGAGTAAACCAATAGCACAGTATTTAAGACTTAACTAATTGAAAGTTATTTAAGAGTTAACAAACAGAAAGATATTTAACAGTAAACATATGGTTTGTTTTTGACAGTTAAAACTGTCATATCTTCCAGAAGGACTCAGAAAGGTAAGCCAAATTTATACTACTGATAATGAATGGTACTATTGTACTATGTATCTATATATTACTATTTACTACTGTAATACCTATCCAGTACAGCCCGCTTTTAGAGAAGGTGTAGCAGTTCAGAACATGTTTTTCAAGGCTGATGATGCAATGAGGATTCCTTTGTGGTTAGGCTACGGTTAGGGTTAGGGTTAGGGCTAAGATTAGTGGTAAGGGTTAGGGCATAAAGGATGAGCAGCGTTGCATATCAAATAAGACATAGCGCAATCTTTGCACCCTGAAAACGCCTCACACACAACATCAGCGAATGTTATAAAATCATGCATCGAGCTTTTGAGAATTGTCGTTGAAAATAATGGGTTTGAATTCTTTAGAGCATTGGAGCTGCTTTGATCTCTAACCCTTCCTCTTCCCCTTGGTCCAGATGACATCAGAAGCACCAGTTCCGAAGCCCAGAACTCGCTACACTCAAGAGCAACGAGGTTCTCAAAGTCAATGTCTACTAGATCAGTCTGCAGCCAACAGGTCAAATACTAAAATAATTACTATTGCTGCCACTGCAATAACCATAACTACTTATCATACTGTTACTAGTACTGGTGATATTACTACTACCACCACAATTAATCACTTCTTTTATACATTACAGAGAGCAGGAAGACACAGCTCTACAAAAGGCTTTCTTCAATCAAACCCCAGGTACACAGATACACTAAACCACAGGAAGACACACTAACCCTTCTTACCTCAATCATACTAACCCAGGTACACAGATCCGCTAAACCACAGATAGACACACTAACCCTTCTTATCTCAATCATACTAACCCAGATCCACTAAACCACAGATAGACACACTAACCCTTCTTACCTCAATCATACTAACCCAGGTACACTAAACCACAGGTAGACACACTAACCCTTCTTACCTCAATCACACTAACCCAGGTACACTAAACCACAGATAGACACACTAACCCTTCTTACCTCAATCATACTAACCCAGGTACACTAAACCACAGGTAGACACACTAACCCTTCTTACCTCAACCATACTAACCCAGGTACACAGATCCACTAAACCACAGGTAGACACACTAACCCTTCTTACCTCAATCATGCTAACCCAGGTACACAGATCCACTAAACCACAGGTAGACACACTAACTCTTCTTACCTCAATCATACTAACCCAGATCCACTAAACCACAGATAGACACACTAACCCTTCTTACCTCAATCATACTAACTCAGGTACACTAAACCACAGGTAGACACACTAACCCTTCTAACCTCAATCATACTAACCCAGGTCCACAGATCCACTAAACCACAGGTAGACACACTAACCCTCACCCTTCTTACAGCACTAACAGTACTACTAGAATACTACTGTAATAACAGTATTTTAATATTGTAATATACTACTGTAATAACAGTGCTGTAATATACTACTGTATTAACAGTGCTGTAATATACTACTGTAATAACAGTACTGTAATATACTACTGTAATAACAGTACTGTAATAACAGTGCTGTAATATACTACTGTAATAACAGTACTGTAATATACTACTGTAATAACAGTGCTGTAATATACTACTGTAATAACAGTACTGTAATATACTACTGTAATAACAGTACTGTAGTATACTACTGTAATAACAGTGCTGTAATAACAGTGCTGTAATATACTACTGTAATAACAGTACTGTAATATACTACTGTAATAACAGTACTGTAATAGCAGTGCTGTAATATACTACTGTAATAACAGTACTTTAATATACTACTGTAATAACAGTACTGTAATATACTACTGTAATAACAGTGCTGTAATATACTACTGTAATAACAGTGCTGTAATATACTACTGTAATAACAGTACTGTAATATACTACTGTAATAACAGTACTGTAATATACTACTGTAATAACAGTACTGTAATATACTGCTGTAATAACAGTACTATAATAACAGTGCTGTAATATACTACTGTAATAACAGTACTGTAATATACTACTGTAATAACAGTACTGTCATATACTACTGTAATAACAGCACTGTCATATACTACTGTAATAACAGTACTGTAATATACTACTGTAATAACAGTGCTGTAATAACAGTACTGTAATATACTACTGTTGTAACGGGACCCTCTGCCACCACCTAGTGGAGCCGGCTGTCACTTCCCCATGTGGCTTTGTTTACCTTTCCGTCACCAACTACCCTCGTGCACTCCGCTCTACACACCGGTCTCCAATCTTCAATCAACGCACCCTACTTCTTCCCGCCTCATCAAGCAGCCGGCGCCAGTTCGTCGTTACACTTTACTAAGTCAGTACCTCGTTCCAGTGTTCTAGTTATAGCTTAGCTTAGCTTAGCTTTAGTTCTAGTTCTAGTTCTAGTTCTAGTTCTAGTTACCCAGTCCTTGCCTGTCTAACCCGCGTGTCCTTCTCCTCTAGTCCTCCCGGTTCCATCCCGACTCCAGCCTTCACTCGTCTGTCTACCTTCCCTGCTAAACGACCACTCGCCTGTCTACGTTCATCGACCTACTATCCACCTGCCTAGCCCTTGTCTTTGCTGCAAATAAACCCCTTTCGACCCCACTCCATCTCTGTCTTGGTGTCTCGCGTTTGGGTCCTAGCTCTGTACCATAACAGTACGAACTGGCCAAACATGGACCCAGCAGACATCAGTTCCTTGAACCAGGCCATCAGCGGTCAGGGAGCGTTGCTCGGACGTCACGACCAGGATCTGGCGGAGATAAAGACCGTCGTCCAAAGGATTGCTACTGCTGTCCAGGCTATCCAGGTTTCAGTGCCAACTCCCGTTGAGCCGCCTCTACCCTCTGCCTCTCCCCAGCCAGCCACCTCACGTGAGTCATACATCCCGGCCCCCGAACGTTACGGAGGTGATCTGGGTACCTGTCGGGATTTCCTTTTACAATGTGGTCTTGTGTTCCGGCTCCAGCCCCTAACCTACCCCACCGACAGCTCCCGAATCGCTTACCTCGTCGGAGCTTTACGTGGCAGAGCCCTCTCTTGGGCGACCTCCGTAATGGAGAGGGAGGCTGAATTCTGTTCCTCCTACTCTGAGTTCATTACGGAGATGCGGAGAGTATTCGGTCACCCTGTCCGGGGTAGAGAGGCTTCCATGCGCCTTTTCTCCGTCCGCCAGGGCACCCGAAGCGTCGCTGATTTTGCAGTGGATTTTCGAACTATCGCTGCGGAGAGTGGGTGGAATGATGTGGCCTTAATGGGAGCTTTCTTAAATGCGCTTTCCGATCCCCTCAAGGATGAGTTGGCTGTTCGTGAGGAGTCACCCAATTTGGACCACTTAATTTCCCTTGCAACACGACTGGACAATCGTCTGCGCGAACGGCATCGCGAGCGCGCACACCGTTCATCTCCTGCATCTATCTCTTTCCCTCTGACTGCCCCGCTACCACCTCCGCCTCGGTCTTATTCTCCCCGCCCTGAGCCAACTTCCCTACCTGAGCCGGAGCCTATGCAATTGGGTCGAGCCCGCCTATCCCCGACCGAGAGACAACACCGGCTGGCAACTGGTGTTTGCCTTTATTGCGGTCTCCCAGGACACGCCGTTGCCGCCTGTCCCACCTGTCCGGGAAAAGGGTCGGCTCGCTGGTAACTCGAGGGATTCTGGCGAGTCGAACTCTTGATCCCTCGGTTTCCCGTCCCGTTCTGGACTGCGTCTTGCTATGGATGGATCAATCATTTCCGCTGTCAGTCTTCTTGGATTCGGGAGCGGACGAATCTTTCATTGATCGGCAGCTGGTCAGGCAACTTGGGATTAAGACAACCCCCTTGGATTCCCCGATTTTAGCCCAGTCCCTCAACGGGAAGAGGCTCGCTCGGGTCGATCGCCGGACTGTACCGTTGTCGCTGATTGTTTCCGGGAACCACCGCGAGTCTCTCTCTCTACACGTGTTGGACTGTCCTCTTACCCCAGTAGTCTTGGGATTTCCCTGGCTGCAGCGTCACAACCCCCAGATGGACTGGAAGGAGAATCGGATCTCCTCCTGGAGCCCCTTCTGTCTCGCCCACTGTCTTTGTTCCGCCCAACCTTCCCTCACTTCTGAGTTTCCACCACCCTCTCCTCCCGACCTCTCCTCCATTCCATCGGTCTACCATGATCTGGGAGAGGTTTTTAGCAAGGCCCGCGCTCTCTCGTTACCTCCCCACCGTCCTTACGACTGCGCCATCGACCTACTTCCTGGAGCCCCCTTGCCCAGCGGTCGGCTGTTTAATCTCTCTCGTCCCGAGCGGTTGTCCATGGAGAAATACATCCAGGAGTCCCTCGCCGCTGGGATAATCCATCCCTCCTCTTCCCCGGTAGGAGCGGGTTTTTTTTTTATCAGCAAGAAGGACGGCTCCCTCCGTCCTTGCATCGACTATCGTGGATTAAACAGCATCACGGTAAAGAATAAATACCCGCTTCCTCTCATTAATTCCGCCTTTGTTCCCCTCCACGGAGCCGCTATATTCTCAAAACTGGACCTGCGCAATGCGTACCATCTGGTCCGGATCCGGGAGGGGGACGAGTGGAAGACTGCCTTCAACACTCCCTTGGGCCACTTTGAGTATTTAGTCATGCCTTTCGGTCTCACCAACTCTCCTGCGGTCTTCCAAGCATTGGTTAACGATGTCCTCCGCGACATGCTTAACCGCTCAGTATTCGTTTACCTGGATGACATCTTGATCTTCTCCGGGTCCCTGGAGGAGCACAGGGTACATGTACGGCAGGTTCTCCAGCGCCTTCTGGAGAACAGACTCTTCGTTAAAGCGGAGAAGTGCGACTTTCATGTACCGTCCGTCTCCTTCCTGGGTTACATCATCGGCCAGGGGGAGATGAAGATGGATCCATGCAAGGTCTCGGCAGTAGCTGAGTGGGCCTCGCCTTCCTCCAGGAAACAGCTTCAGCAGTTTCTAGGCTTCGCCAATTTTTACCGCCGCTTCATCAGGGACTATGGTCAGATCGCTGCCCCTCTCACTGCCCTAACCTCTTCCAAGAGGCTCTTCGAGTGGACGCCGGAGGCGGAGTCCTCTTTTCGGAACCTGAAGGAGCGATTCGTGTCCGCACCCATCCTCATTCAGCCCGACCCGACTCTACAGTTCATCGTGGAGGTCGACGCTTCCGACACTGGGGTGGGGGCGGTGCTGTCTCAGCGTTCCGCCACAGACCACAAGCTCCACCCTTGCGCTTTCTTCTCGCGCCGGCTGACCCCGCCTGGGCGTAACTATGACGTCGGCAACCGCGAGCTCTTGGCGGTGAAACTGGCTCTGGAGGAGTGGCGTCACTGGCTAGAGGGAGCGGACCAGCCATTCATTGTATGGACGGACCACCGGAACCTGGAATATATTCAGTCGGCCAAGAGACTCAACTCCAGGCAGGCCAGGTGGGCGCTTTTCTTCGGTCGTTTCAGGTTCACCCTAACCTACCGACCTGGTTCTGTAATAACAGTGCTGTAATATACTACTGTAATAACAGTGCTGTAATATACTACTGTAATATACTACTGTAATAACAGTACTGTAATATACTACTGTAATAACAGTACTGTAATATACTACTGTAATAACAGTACTGTAATAACAGTGCTGTACTTGTAGAATATTACTGTTCTAGGTAATACCAGGATTAACGCTCATTTTGATTTCAGATATGGGAGCTTTGTCTCGGCTTGCGATGACTGTAGCCTTAGGCCCCTCCCCCACGATACACTCCTCCCCCATCCTGGCAGGAAGTACTGAGTTCCTGTCTCCAGAGGAGCTTCAAGATGAAGGTACTGAAGAAGTTTCCAGAAGAGTTCTAACTATGACCTCGCTCACACCAGTGTTCTCTCTTCAAGTCGTGCAAAGAGAGATGTTTTCTGTCTAAACAGGCAGAACAAGAGATGTTGAATCAGGCAGAACTACAGATGTTTTCTGTCTAAACAGGCAGAACAAGAGATGTTTTCTGTCTAAACAGGCAGAACTACAGATGTTTTCTGTCTAAACAGGCAGAACAAGATATGTTTTCTGTCTAAACAGGCAGAACTACAGATGTTTTCTGTCTAAACAGGCAGAACTACAGATGTTTTCTGTCTAAACAGGCAGAACTACAGATGTTTTCTGTCTAAACAGGCTGAACGACAGATGTTTTCTCTCTAAACAGGCAGAACTACAGATGTTTTCTGTCTAAACAGGCAGAACGAGAGATGTTTTCTGTCTAAACAGGCAGCACTACAGATGTTTTCTGTCTAAACAGGCAGAACTACAGACGTTTTCTGTCTAAACAGGCAGAACTACAGATGTTTTCTGTCTAAACAGGCAGAACGACAGATGTTTTCTCTCTAAACAGGCAGAACTACAGATATTTTCTGTCTAAACAGGCAGAACGAGAGATGTTTTCTGTCTAAACAGGCAGAACTACAGACGTTTTCTGTCTAAACAGGCAGAACTACAGATGTTTTCTCTCTAAACAGGCAGAACTACAGATATTTTCTATCTAAACAGGCAGAACGAGAGATGTTTTCTGTCTAAACAGGCAGAACTACAGACGTTTTCTGTCTAAACAGGCAGAACTACAGACGTTTTCTGTCTAAACAGGCAGAACTACAGATGTTTTCTGTCTAAACAGGCAGAACAAGAGATGTTTTCTGTCTAAACAGGCAGAACTACAGATGTTTTCTGTCTAAACAGGCAGAACAAGAGATGTTTTCTGTCTAAACAGGCAGAACAAGAGATGTTTTCTGTCTAAACAGGCAGAACTACAGATGTTTTCTGTCTAAACAGGCAGAACTTCAGATGTTTTCTGTCTAAACAGGCAGAACAATAGATTTCTTCTGTCTAAACAGGCAGAACTACAGATGTTTTCTGTCTAAACAGGCAGAACTACAGATGTTTTCTCTCTAAACAGGCATAACTACAGATGTTTTCTGTCTAAACAGGCAGAACTACAGATGTTTTCTGTCTAAACAGGCAGAACTACAGATGTTTTCTCTCTAAACAGGCAGAACTACAGATGTTTTCTGTCTAAACAGGCAGAACGAGAGATGTTTTCTGTCTAAACAGGCAGAACTCCAGATGTTTTCTGTCTAAACAGGCAGAACAAGATATGTTTTCTGTCTAAACAGGCAGAACTCCAGATGTTTTCTGTCTAAACAGGCAGAACTACAGATGTTTTCTCTCTAAACAGGCATAACTACATATGTTTTCTGTCTAAACAGGCAGAACTACAGATGTTTTCTGTCTAAACAGGCAGAACGAGAGATGTTTTCTGTCTAAACAGGCAGAACGAGAGATGTTTTCTGTCTGAACAGGCAGAACAAGAGATGTTTTCTGTCTAAACAGGCAGAACTACAGATGTTTTCTGTCTAAACAGGCAGAACTACAGATGTTTTCTGTCTAAACAGGCAGAACTACAGACGTTTTCTGTCTAAACAGGCAGAACTACAGATGTTTTCTGTCTAAACAGGCAGAACAAGAGATGTTTTCTGTCTAAACAGGCAGAACAAGATATGTTTTCTGTCTAAACAGGCAGAACTACAGACGTTTTCTGTCTAAACAGGCAGAACTACAGATGTTTTCTGTCTAAACAGGCAGAACTACAGATGTTTTCTCTCTAAACAGGCAGAACTACAGATATTTTCTATCTAAACAGGCAGAACGAGAGATGTTTTCTGTCTAAACAGGCAGAACTACAGACGTTTTCTGTCTAAACAGGCAGAACTACAGACGTTTTCTGTCTAAACAGGCAGAACTACAGATGTTTTCTGTCTAAACAGGCAGAACAAGAGATGTTTTCTGTCTAAACAGGCAGAACAAGAGATGATTTCTGTCTAAACAGGCAGAACTACAGATGTTTTCTGTCTAAACAGGCAGAACAAGAGATGTTTTCTGTCTAAACAGGCAGAACAAGAGATGTTTTCTGTCTAAACAGGCAGAACTACAGATGTTTTCTGTCTAAACAGGCAGAACTTCAGATGTTTTCTGTCTAAACAGGCAGAACAATAGATTTTTTCTGTCTAAACAGGCAGAACTACAGATGTTTTCTGTCTAAACAGGCAGAACTACAGATGTTTTCTCTCTAAACAGGCATAACTACAGATGTTTTCTGTCTAAACAGGCAGAACTACAGATGTTTTCTGTCTAAACAGGCAGAACTACATATGTTTTCTCTCTAAACAGGCAGAACTACAGATGTTTTCTGTCTAAACAGGCAGAACGAGAGATGTTTTCTGTCTAAACAGGCAGAACTCCAGATGTTTTCTGTCTAAACAGGCAGAACAAGATATGTTTTCTGTCTAAACAGGCAGAACTACAGATGTTTTCTGTCTAAACAGGCAGAACTACAGATGTTTTCTCTCTAAACAGGCATAACTACATATGTTTTCTGTCTAAACAGGCAGAACTACAGATGTTTTCTCTCTAAACAGGCAGACCTACAGATGTTTTCTGTCTAAACAGGCTGAACGAGAGATGTTTTCTGTCTAAACAGGCAGAACGAGAGATGTTTTCTGTCTAAACAGGCAGAACGAGAGATGTTTTCTGTCTGAACAGGCAGAACAAGAGATGTTTTCTGTCTAAACAGGCAGAACTACAGATGTTTTCTGTCTAAACAGGCAGAACTACAGATGTTTTCTGTCTAAACAGGCAGAACTACAGATGTTTTCTGTCTAAACAGGCAGAACAAGAGATGTTTTCTGTCTAAACAGGCAGAACAAGATATGTTTTCTGTCTAAACAGGCAGAACTACAGATGTTTTCTGTCTAAACAGGCAGAACGACAGATGTTTTCTGTCTAAAAAGGCAGAACGACAGATGTTTTCTCTCTAAACAGGCAGAACTACAGATATTTTCTGTCTAAACAGGCAGAACGAGAGATGTTTTCTGTCTAAACAGGCAGAACTACAGACGTTTTCTGTCTAAACAGGCAGAACTACAGACGTTTTCTGTCTAAACAGGCAGAACTACAGACGTTTTCTGTCTAAACAGGCAGAACTACAGATGTTTTCTGTCTAAACAGGCAGAACAAGATATGTTTTCTGTCTAAACAGGCAGAACAAGAGATGATTTCTGTCTAAACAGGCAGAACTACAGATGTTTTCTGTCTAAACAGGCAGAACAAGAGATGTTTTCTGTCTAAACAGGCAGAACAAGAGATGTTTTCTGTCTAAACAGATAGAACTACAGATGTTTTCTGTCTAAACAGGCAGAACTTCAGATGTTTTCTGTCTAAACAGGCAGAACAAGAGATTTTTTCTGTCTAAACAGGCAGAACTACAGATGTTTTCTATCTAAACAGGCAGAACTACAGATGTTTTCTCTCTAAACAGGCATAACTACATATGTTTTCTGTCTAAACAGGCAGAACTACAGATGTTTTCTGTCTAAACAGGCAGAACTACAGATGTTTTCTGTCTAAACAGATAGAACTACAGATGTTTTCTGTCTAAACAGGCAGAACTTCAGATGTTTTCTGTCTAAACAGGCAGAACAAGAGATTTTTTCTGTCTAAACAGGCAGAACTACAGATGTTTTCTATCTAAACAGGCAGAACTACAGATGTTTTCTCTCTAAACAGGCATAACTACATATGTTTTCTGTCTAAACAGGCAGAACTACAGATGTTTTCTGTCTAAACAGGCAGAACTACAGATGTTTTCTCTCTAAACAGGCAGAACTACAGATGTTTTCTGTCTAAACAGGCAGAACGAGAGATGTTTTCTGTCTAAACAGGCAGAACTCCAGATGTTTTCTGTCTAAACAGGCAGAACAATATATGTTTTCTGTCTAAACAGGCAGAACTACAGATGTTTTCTCTCTAAAAAGGCAGAACTACATATGTTTTCTGTCTAAACAGGCAGAACTACAGATGTTTTCTGTCTAAACAGGCAGAACTACAGATGTTTTCTCTCTAAACAGGCAGACCTACAGATGTTTTCTGTCCGAACAGGCAGAACGAGAGATGTTTTCTGTCTAAACAGGCAGAACGAGAGAGGTTTTCTGTCGAAACAGGCAGAACTACAGATGTTTTCTGTCTAAACAGGCAGAACTACAAATGTTTTCTGTCTAAACAGGCAGAACTACAGACGTTTTCTGTCTAAACAGGCAGAACTACAGACGTTTTCTGTCTAAACAGGCAGAACTACAGATGTTTTCTGTCTAAACAGGCAGAACTGCAGATGTTTTCTGTCTAAACTGGCAGAACTACAGATGTTTTCTGTCTAAACAGGCAGAACAAGAGATGTTTTCTGTCTAAACAGGCAGAACTACAGATGTTTTCTGTCTAAACAGGCAGAACGACAGATGTTTTCTGTCTAAACAGGCAGAACGACAGATGTTTTCTCTCTAAACAGGCAGAACTACAGATATTTTCTATCTAAACAGGCAGAACGAGAGATGTTTTCTGTCTAAACAGGCAGAACTACAGACGTTTTCTGTCTAAACAGGCAGAACTACAGACGTTTTCTGTCTAAACAGGCAGAACAAGAGATGTTTTCTGTCTAAACAGGCAGAACAAGAGATGTTTTCTGTCTAAACAGGCAGAACAAGAGATGATTTCTGTCTAAACAGGCAGAACTACAGATGTTTTCTGTCTAAACAGGCAGAACAAGAGATGTTTTCTGTCTAAACAGGCAGAACAAGAGATGTTTTCTGTCTAAACAGGCAGAACTACAGATGTTTTCTGTCTAAACAGGCAGAACTTCAGATGTTTTCTGTCTAAACAGGCAGAACAATAGATTTTTTCTGTCTAAACAGGCAGAACTACAGATGTTTTCTGTCTAAACAGGCAGAACTACAGATGTTTTCTCTCTAAACAGGCATAACTACAGATGTTTTCTGTCTAAACAGGCAGAACTACAGATGTTTTCTGTCTAAACAGGCAGAACTACAGATGTTTTCTGTCTAAACAGGCAGAACTACAGATGTTTTCTGTCTCAACAGGCAGAACTACAGATGTTTTCTGTCTAAACAGGCAGCACTACAGACGTTTTCTGTCTAAACAGGCAGAACTACAGATGTTTTCTGTCTAAACAGGCCGAACTACAGATGTTTTCTGTCTAAACAGGCAGAACAAGATATGTTTTCTGTCTAAACAGGCAGAACTACATATGTTTTCTGTCTAAACAGGCAGAACTACATATGTTTTCTGTCTAAACAGGCAGAACAAGATATGTTTTCTGTCTAAACAGGCAGAACGAGATATGTTTTCTGTCTAAACAGGCAGAACTACATATGTTTTCTGTCTAAACAGGCAGAACAAGAGATGTTTTCTGTCTAAACAGGCAGAACTACTGATGTTTTCTGTCTAAACAGGCAGAACTACAGACGTTTTCTGTCTAAACAGGCAGAACTACAGATGTTTTCTGTCTAAACAGGCAGAACTACAGATGTTTTCTGTCTAAACAGGCAGAACTACAAATGTTTTCTGTCTAAACAGGCAGAACTACAGATGTTTTCTGTCTAAACAGGCAGAACAAGATATGTTTTCTGTCTAAACAGGCAGAACTACATATGTTTTCTGTCTAAACAAGCAGAACGAGATATGTTTTCTGTCTAAACAGGCAGAACAAGAGATGATTTCTGTCTAAACAGGCAGAGCTACAGATGTTTTCTGTCTAAACAGGCAGAACAAGATATGTTTTCTGTCTAAACAGGCAGAACTACATATGTTTTCTGTCTAAACAGGCAGAACTACATATGTTTTCTGTCTAAACAGGCAGAACAAGATATGTTTTCTGTCTAAACAGGCAGAACGAGATATGTTTTCTGTCTAAACAGGCAGAACTACATATGTTTTCTGTCTAAACAGGCAGAACAAGAGATGTTTTCTGTCTAAACAGGCAGAACTACTGATGTTTTCTGTCTAAACAGGCAGAACTACAGACGTTTTCTGTCTAAACAGGCAGAACTACAGATGTTTTCTGTCTAAACAGGCAGAACTACAGATGTTTTCTGTCTAAACAGGCAGAACTACAGATGTTTTCTGTCTAAACAGGCAGAACTACAGATGTTTTCTGTCTAAACAGGCAGAACAAGATATGTTTTCTGTCTAAACAGGCAGAACTACATATGTTTTCTGTCTAAACAAGCAGAACGAGATATGTTTTCTGTCTAAACAGGCAGAACTACAGATGTTTTCTGTCTAAACAGGCAGAACAAGAGATGTTTTCTGTCTAAACAGGCAGAACTACTGATGTTTTCTGTCTAAACAGGCAGAACTACAGACGTTTTCTGTCTAAACAGGCAGAACTACAGATGTTTTCTGTCTAAACAGGCAGAACAAGAGATGTTTTCTGTCTAAACAGGCAGAACTACAGATGTTTTCTGTCTAAACAGGCAGAACTACAGATGTTTTCTGTCTAAACAGGCTGAACGACAGATGTTTTCTCTCTAAACAGGCAGAACTACAGATGTTTTCTGTCTAAACAGGCAGAACGAGAGATGTTTTCTGTCTTAACAGGCAGCACTACAGATGTTTTCTGTCTAAACAGGCAGAACGAGATATGTTTTCTGTCTAAACAGGCAGAACAAGAGATGTCTTCTGTCTAAACAGGCAGAACAAGAGATGTTTTCTGTCTAAACAGGCAGAACTACTGATGTTTTCTGTCTAAACAGGCAGAACTACAGACGTTTTCTGTCTAAACAGGCAGAACTACAGATGTTTTCTGTCTAAACAGGCAGAACTACAGATGTTTTCTGTCTAAACAGGCAGAACTACAGATGTTTTCTGTCTAAACAGGCAGAACTACAGATGTTTTCTGTCTAAACAGGCAGAACTACAGATGTTTTCTGTCTAAACAGGCAGAACTACAGATGTTTTCTGTCTAAACAGGCAGAACTAGATATGTTTTCTGTCTAAACAGGCAGAACTAGAGATGTTTTCTGTCTAAACAGGCAGAACTACAGATGTTTTCTGTCTAAACAGGCAGAACTACAGATGTTTTCTGTCTAAACAGGCAGAACTACAGATGTTTTCTGTCTAAACAGGCAGAACTACAGATGTTTTCTGTCTAAACAGGCAGAACTACAGATGTTTTCTGTCTAAACAGGCAGAACTACAGATGTTTTCTGTCTAAACAGGCAGAACTACAGATGTTTTCTGTCTAAACAGGCAGAACGACAGATGTTTTCCTGTCTAAACAGGCAGAACTACAGATGTTTTCTGTCTAAACAGGCAGAACGAAGAGATGTTTTCTGTCTAAACAGGCAGAACTACAGATGTTTTCTGTCTAAACAGGCAGAACGAGATATGTTTTCTGTCTAAACAGGCAGAACTACAGATGTTTTCTGTCTAAACAGGCAGAACGACAGATGTTTTCTGTCTAAACAGCAGAACTACAGATGTTTTCTGTCTAAACAGGCAGAACTACAGATTTTTTCTGTCTAAACAGGCAGAACTACAGATGTTTTCTGTCTAAACAGGCAGAACTACAGATGTTTTCTGTCTAAACAGGCAGAACTACGATGTTTTTCTGTCTAAACAGGCAGAACTACAGATGTTTTCTGTCTAAACAGGCAGAACGACAGATGTTTTCTGTCTAAACAGGCAGAAAAGAGATGTACTTCAGTCTAAACAGGTCAGAAAACTAGAGAAGTTTTCTGTCTAAACAGGCAGCAACTACAGACTGTTTTCTAGTCCTAAACAGGCAGAACTACCAGATGTTTTCTGTCTAACACCAGGCAGAACTAAAGATGTTCTTCTGTCCTAACAGGCAGACTACAGATGTTTTCTGTCTAAACATGCACGAACTACCAGACGTTTTTCTGTCTAAACAGCGCAGAACACAGAATGTTTTCTGTCTAAACAGGCAGAAACTACATATGTTTCTGTCTAAACAAGCAGAACTACGAGAATGTTTTTCTGTACTAAACAGGCCGAACTACATATGTTTTCTGTCTAAACAGGCAGAACTACATACGTATCTGACTTAACCAGGCAGAATACTACAGACTGTTTTCTGTATAAACAGGCAGAACTAACAGATGTTTTCTGTCTAAACAGGCAGAACTAAGATGTTTTCTGTCTAAACAGGCAGAACTCCTGATGTATTCTGTCTAAACAGGCAGAACTACAGATGTTTTCTGTCTAAACAGGCAGAACTAGAGATGTTTTCTGTCTAAACAGGCAGAACACGAGATGTTTTCTGTCTAAACAGGCAGAACTACAGATGTTTTCTGTCTAAACAGGCTGAACGACAGATGTTTTCTGTCTAAACAGGCAGAACTACAGATGTTTTCTGTCTAAACAGGCAGAACTACAGATGTTTTCTGTCTAACAGGCAGAACTACAGATGTTTTCTGTCTAAACAGGCAGAACTACAGATGTTTTCTGTCTAAACAGGCAGAACTACAGATGTTTTCTGTCTAAACAGGCAGAACTAAGATGTTTTTCTGTCTAAACAGGCAGAACGACAGATGTTTTCTGTCTAAACAGGCAGAACGACAGATGTTTTCTGTCTAAACAGGCAGAACGACAGATGTTTTCTGTCTAAACAGGCAGAACTACAGATGTTTTCTGTCTAAACAGGCAGAACGAGAAATGTTTTCTGTCTAAACAAGGCAGAACTACAGATGTTTTCTGTCTAAACAGGCAGAACGAGAGATGTTTTCTGTCTAAACAGGCAGAACAAGAGATGTTTTCTGTCTAAACAGGCAGAGATGTTTTCTGTCTAAAACAGGCAGAACTACAGATGTTTTCTGTCTAAACAGGCAGAACTACAGATGTTTTCTGTCTAAACAGGCAGAACAAGATGTATTTTTTCTGTCTAAACAGGCAGAACTACAGATGTTTTCTGTCTAAACAGGCAGAACTACAGATGTTTTCTGTCTAAACAGGCAGAACTACAGATGTTTTCTGTCTAAACAGGCAGAACGACAGATGTTTTTCTGTCTAAACAGGCAGAACTACAGATGTTTTCTGTCTAAACAGGCAGAACTACAGATGTTTTCTGTCTAAACAGGCAGAACTACAGATATCTAAACAGGCAGAAGAGATGTTTTCTGTCTAAAACAGGCAGAACAGATGTTTTCTGTCTAAACAGGCAGAACTACAGACGTTTTCTGTCTAAACAGGCAGAACTACATATGTTTTCTGTCTAAACAAGCAGAACAAGAGATGTTTTCTGTCTAAACAGGCAGAACTACTGATGTTTTCTGTCTAAACAGGCAGAACTACAGACGTTTTCTGTCTAAACAGGCAGAACTACAGATGTTTTCTGTCTAAACAGGCAGAACAAGAGATGTTTTCTGTCTAAACAGGCAGAACTACAGATGTTTTCTGTCTAAACAGGCAGAACTACAGATGTTTTCTGTCTAAACAGGCTGAACGACAGATGTTTTCTCTCTAAACAGGCAGAACTACAGATGTTTTCTGTCTAAACAGGCAGAACGAGAGATGTTTTCTGTCTTAACAGGCAGCACTACAGATGTTTTCTGTCTAAACAGGCAGAACTACAGACGTTTTCTGTCTAAACAGGCAGAACTACAGATGTTTTCTGTCTAAACAGGCAGAACAAGATATGTTTTCTGTCTAAACAGGCAGAACTACAGATGTTTTCTGTCTAAACAGGCAGAACGACAGATGTTTTCTGTCTAAACAGGCAGAACGACAGATGTTTTCTCTCTAAACAGGCAGAACTACAGATATTTTCTGTCTAAACAGGCAGAACGAGAAATGTTTTCTGTCTAAACAGGCAGAACTACAGACGTTTTCTGTCTAAACAGGCAGAACGAGAGATGTTTTCTGTCTAAACAGGCAGAACAACAGATGTTTTCTGTCTAAACAGGCAGAACAAGAGATGTTTTCTGTCTAAACAGGCAGAACAAGAGATGATTTCTGTCTAAACAGGCAGAACTACAGATGTTTTCTGTCTAAACAGGCAGAACAAGAGATGTTTTCTGTCTAAACAGGCAGAACAAGAGATGTTTTCTGTCTAAACAGGCAGAACTACAGATGTTTTCTGTCTAAACAGGCAGAACTTCAGATGTTTTCTGTCTAAACAGGCAGAACAAGAGATTTTTTCTGTCTAAACAGGCAGAACGAGAGATGTTTTCTGTCTAAACAGGCAGAACGAGAGATGTTTTCTGTCTAAACAGGCAGAACTACAGATGTTTTCTGTCTAAACAGGCAGAACAAGAGATGTTTTCTGTCTAAACAGGCAGAACAAGAGATGATTTCTGTCTAAACAGGCAGAGCTACAGATATTTTCTGTCTAAACAGGCAGAACAAGAGATGTTTTCTGTCTAAACAGGCAGAACAAGAGATGTTTTCTGTCTAAACAGGCAGAACTACAGATGTTTTCTGTCTAAACAGGCAGAACTTCAGATGTTTTCTGTCTAAACAGGCAGAACAAGAGATGTTTTCTGTCTAAACAGGCAGAACAAGAGATGTTTTCTGTCTAAACAGGCAGAACAAGAGATGTTTTCTGTCTAAACAGGCAGAACTACAGATGTTTTCTGTCTAAACAGGCAGAACTTCAGATGTTTTCTGTCTAAACAGGCAGAACAAGAGATTTTTTCTGTCTAAACAGGCAGAACTACAGATGTTTTCTGTCTAAACAGGCAGAACTACAGATGTTTTCTGTCTAAACAGGCAGAACTACAGATGTTTTCTCTCTAAACAGGCATAACTACATATGTTTTCTGTCTAAACAGGCAGAACTACAGATGTTT
>JACYXH010000438.1:1932500-2035000 GCA_026745465.1 Lota lota
GCAAGGCCAACTTTCCCAAGTAAACCAATTAAGTTATGTTCCAAACAATAACAACACCCCACGTATGCCGTAATACATAAAACAGTAATTATCCTCAGAGACCCGTAAGTCACACCAGACCTGAATGGTGAGCCCATGTACCCTTAGTTAACAGTGTTATACTATCTCTAGACATAGAATAGTTTGCACATGCCAACCGGGCTTACTAACATTGGATGCAGTACATGTACTTCTCGTATCATAAAGTGTTTCTTCATTTTATAAGATACTCCCGAGTGCTTCAGTATTGTAGCTAGTGCATTACTTATAGTATGTATGGTTACGCAGTATGACATACAGATGGGTATACAGTAAAACATAGTGTTCATTGGTTATAGCTTCCCATAGGGTTGCACAGTGTTATAGTAAAACATACATGGATGCATGACCAGTGTATTACTTTTAAGCGCGCCTATAGTTATGATAAAACAATGCTTAGGTTTATATAGAATGTGATTAATAAAGAGTAACATCCCTTACGCCCCATACCTTCTAATATATCTGGACACCGATGAATCAACATTACTTGACAGTGTGTGTGTGTGTGTGTGTGTGTGTGTGTGTGTGTGTGTGTGTGTGTGTGTGTGTGTGTGTGTGTGTGTGTGTGTGTGTGTGTGTGTGTGTGTGTGTGTGTGTGTGTGTGTGTGTGTGTGTGTGTGTGTGTGTGTGTGTGTGTACACACAGGAAAGATGGATTTCTGCGCTGCTGTCGTCACGAGGACAGGCTAGCCCCGCCCCCCCACAACACCATGGACCAATCACAATCAAGGATCCCAGAAACCGCGTCTATGCCTCTGTGTTCAGTAAAGAGCTCTGGGTGTACCACAACAAGGAGGTACACAACTATACTACACACTGTGCTATACTACACACTGTGCTATACTACACACTGTACTATAACACTACACTACTCTCCCATTCAAACGAATAGGAGAAATGGACACATGCTCCAAGTCAATTACAGCTCAGAGAAAAGACATAGAAACCTGGTGTCTTTTGTATATGAAAGAAGGGTTATAGAACAATTACCAATATCAAAATTATGAATGTAGCTTAAAAGGAAGTGACCAAACGGGCACCATCCAACTCTCCCATTCAAACAAATAGGAGAAATGGAGACATGCTCCAAGGTCAAATCAGCTGATTAAAAATAGATAGAAAGCTGGGGTCTTTTGTATATGAAAGAGGGCCTAAAACCACATACTAGACCATTCATTTGATCCATCTAGCCCAAAGGGAAGTCATTCAGACGGCCACGTCAGAGGTCGTCACGGGCCTGTACAAAATAACCCTGTAAAAGGCTGTATAATGACTATGCAAAAAGCTACAACCCTGTGGTCTTTCCCATAGTTAAGAGGACCCCCACCACATGTGAGATTATGAATTAGAAGAATGTAGGTCAACAGCAAG
Source organism: Lota lota (assembly GCA_026745465.1). Taxonomy (NCBI): domain Eukaryota; kingdom Metazoa; phylum Chordata; class Actinopteri; order Gadiformes; family Lotidae; genus Lota; species Lota lota. The sequence continues at coordinate 1,933,949 of JACYXH010000438.1, forward strand.
TCACTCACCCGAGCACGTGTACATTTGTCACATTGAAAAGAATGGGATTTAAATATTGTTCATAAAACATCAGAGGAAATACAAATCCCCTCGGGCCTGATGTCGGTCGACCCGGGGGGGGCCAAGGATGACTGTCTCAAAAAATAAAGCATCTAGGCCCAAAGGGGGCTGCGCACCAGTCCTGCGACCTCTCCCCATGTTATCTGGCCTTTGCTGCGTCGGGGGTCAAAGGGCCGTCGTGCGGCCCCACGAGGTCGCAGAGGGCCGCTTTTCGGACACAGTATACCCGAGGGGTCCTAATATGAGCGTGCCAAGTATCTATTCGGTGCGACCTTCCGTTCTCCGGGTCGACCCGTTTCACCTCCGAACCGGGCGAGTGGCACTCGGAAATGTCGTTTCAAAAAAGTGGAGAAATGAGGCCTTTTTCTTTTCTGTGATGTTTCAGAGACTGACCTTCTCACAGATTGTTCCCTGGACCTAGGAGGACGTGGGCTACGAGTTTGGACCACCTCGGCCCCCCACAAAGGTCACCGCGGCTCGTGAAGCGCTCCATTAAAGCGAATGGGAGAAAATGGCCAGGGGTCTTTGGTTCCCAGTGTCCAAACTAAAGGTGATTCAAACTTGTTCTTTTACCAGTGTCAACACATGCCCTGGGGCTAACCGGATCTCAACTTAGAGGTCCGTCCCTCAAAAGGGTCCCCGACCACGGCACTAATCGGTTTATATAAAATCATATCAAGTTATAGCCACAACTCTAGTTAGGAATAAGGTAAGGACCTAGGGTCTTTTGTATATGAAAGAAGGGTTATACAACAATCACCAATATCAATCATTTGAATCTAGCTTAAAAGGAAGAACAATTTTAACATTGACATTGCTGATAATTGACTAATAACTGTAATGTGCGCCCATCTCCACCTGGTGAAATGTAAAAACCATATATGAAAATACATTCATCAGAATGGAAAAAAATGAATAGCACCTACCTGATTCGGTTCCTCGGGCTCGGCTGTTGGTGCATCTTTCAGCAACCTGAAACTCACCCAAAAAAACAATAGACTGCTGAGGGGGGCTAGGAATGTTGTTGCCCGTGCACTTTGGGTCTCCTTGACCCAACCCAACCCCAAACCTAACCTAGCCAGCACCTCCATTCCACATTTTAGTCCCCCTCGGCATATTTATTAAAAAAGAGAGAATTTTATTAAACCGATAAAAGGAAAAAACTGTTTTATATGGACATGTTTTTATAGGTTTTCTCTTTTTAAACCCTCTCTTTGGAAGTTTTAACCAACATATGACACGGGGGCTTGGTAAGCAGTTGGGTGAAACCAACAGGGACCAGCTGCTGCCAAGCCCTCACCATGCTACTTCCTCTTTAAGAGAGGGAGAGGCAAACCTGCCTCAGTCTGGGTTCAGACAGCAGGGAGAGAGTATCTCCCTGCTGTCCTGTGTTTTGGGAAACTGTTGTTTTAGGAGTTGTTTTTTACTGTTTGTTTTAGCCTTTTAGCTTAGCCACCCCATTCCCCCTTCCCTAGCCTGAAGAAGGATAACCAGATCCGAAACTGTCGCGACACAGGGCTTTTTAGCATAGGTCTTTTAGCATTTTAGCCTTTTAGCTCCTTTTAGCCTCTTAGCCTTTTGTCTTTAGCATTTAGCTCGTTTTTAGCGATGTAGCAAGTTTTTTTATTTCCTTAATTTTTTGTCACAGCAGGTTGTCTTTTAGCATTTCATTTTAGCATTGTTGCTTTTAGCAAACAACCCCTTCCCTCCCCCCCATCTTAGTTTATGGGATTTTATAAATATATCCCTTCCCATAAAGGCCAGGGTCTTTGTATCCCTGTTCACGGTCCCCATCTATCCCTACCCCACCATCCTTACCTTAACCCCTTCCTCCACCTCGTCCTGGTCCTCTGCTGGCTGTAAAAGGCTAATCCGCCGCAGACCGGCAGTGGTCAGGAAAAGGCCCCCCTCCTAGTGGCACCTTCCTAGTCATCTCCTGGACCCAGGATCTCTACCTAGGCCTTGGGAGTCCAGGGTTGATTTCCCCTACTCTCCCCACCCTAAACCTTTCCCAGTTTTCCTTACCCACCATCCCGTACCCCACCTAACCTTTACCCCTCCATGTACCTTGTCCTGGTTTCCCTGCCAGGCTGTAAACGGCTAACCCGCCCCAGACCTGGCAGAGGACAAGGGCCCCCTCCCTGTGGCATCCTCCCCGTGGCACCTTCCCTGTCTCTTCCTGGCCCCCGGGCCTTTTGCACAGGTCTTGGGGGTCCAGGACGGACTTTCCCTACTTCCCTTACCCTAACCCTAACCCTAACCATCCCTCCCCATGCCTAACCTTAACCTCCCCCACCCCATTCGGATTCCCCTCCTCAGCCTTTATGCTAACCAGCTTCGGTTGGGGAGAGGGATGATGATGGGCCCTCCTTTCCTTCCTTTAACTTACCTTCCCCTCCTGATCACCTCCCTATCTCCCTCGGCCCCCACTCCTCAGCTTTTTAATGCTAACCCGCTCTAGTTGAGTTGGGGGTCGGGGTTGATGCCCCTATCCCGCCCCTACCCTATCATGGTTGTTTTTAGTATAGTATTTTATTTTTTATTCATTTATTTTATAGCACTCACCTGATTCGGTTCCTCGGGCTCGGCTGTTGGTGCATCTTTCAGCAACCTGAAACTCACCCAAAAAAACAATAGACTGCTGAGGGGGGCTAGGAATGTTGTTGCCCGTGCACTTTGGGTCTCCTTGACCCAACCCAACCCCAAACCTAACCTAGCCAGCGCCTCCATTCCACATTTTAGTCCCCCTCAGCATATTTATTAAAAAAGAGAGAGTTTTACTAACCGAAAAAGGAAAAAAACTGTTTATATATTTTATATAGACATGTTTTTATAGGTTTTGTCTTTTTTAACCCTCTCTTTGGAAGTTTTAATCAACATATGACACGGGGGCTTGGTAAGCAGTTGGGTGAAACCAACAGGGACCAGCTGCTGCCAAGCCCTCACCATGCTACTTCCTCTTTAAGAGAGGGAGAGGCAAACCTGCCTCAGTCTGGGTTCAGACAGCAGGGAGAGAGTATCTCCCTGCTGTCCTGTGTTTTGGGAAACTGTTGTTTGGGAGTTGTTTTTACTGTTTGGTTTAGCTTAGCCACCCCATTCCCCCTTCCTTAGCCCTAGCCTGAAGGATAACCACATCCGAAACTGTCGCGACACAGGGCTTTTTAGCATAGGTCTGTTAGCATCTCCTTTTAGCATTAGCTCCTTTAGCGGTTTTAGCCATGTTTGTTTTTAGACAGCAACAACCCCTCCCTCCCCCCCTTTAGTTTATGGGTTTCCTTTTTTAGTAGGGATATCTCAACATTTTAAACCCCTACTCCCTTTCCCATAAAGGCCAGGGTCTTGAAACCCTTTCACTGACCCCCCCAGCTATCCTTACCCCAACCACCTTACCTTTACCCCTTCCTCCACCTCGTCACACACACACCCTATGTGCGTATAAAAGCTTCGAGCACAAGTTTCCCATTTCTTTCAACAACATTCGTCCGACTAGTTTGCAAACAGCGTACGAAGAAAAACCTTTCATCTTCTTTAAGATGGTAAGTGCTTATTGAAGTGTGTTACATTTGAATTCATATATATATATGAATTAAGATAGAAGGAAGGCATAACAGGTTAATAGCATTTTCAGTACAGCTTGTTACGGATTTATAAATCGTTTTTTAATTTAATGTCATAATTCACGTCTCTTCTCAGTCTTCCAAATCTGGCGACTATCGCGAGTGCCCCATTTGTGGAAAACACCGTTCCCACATTAGCCAGCACCTGACGGCTGTGGAGAAGGTGAACAACGCGGAGGAGAAAGCCCTTCTTCTCTGCTGGGGCAGTGGACGGTGATTGAGACATTTGAACATGTTGGACACATGTAAACATGACGTGAGAGACATGTAAACATCGCGTGAGCAACATTTAAACTTGACGTGCGCGGCGTTGAAACACACGTCAGTTGTTTAACGGTCGCTGAGTTCAAATATGATTGTTGAGCATCGGGTGTTTGTCGGTTGCAAAATAGGTTTTGAAAACGAGTCTATGGGTAGTGGCTAGGTGGAGTGACATATATAAATCGTGTGTGTGCTACCGACAAAAGCTAAATATGAACATGCATAATAAAGATATTTTTCACGTTATGCTATGTACTCAAGTGATGTGCCATATGAAAGCTTAAAGTCCAGAAGCCAAACATATAAGCCCAATCACTCCGTCAGCTAATGTGTATTAACCAAATGTTTTAGAATAACGTCAATAACACTTTGTGATGACGCACACAATTACATGACTTTTACATTGACTAAATTAAATCATTTCAAACTTTAACACAATCGCTCAGTTATTCTATGTTTTTTTTCTCCAATGTATGAACATTTAAATTGTAGAGGTGTGTGTGTGTGTGTGTGTGTGTGTGTTTTTTTAACTCTTCCACTTCATTAGTTTACAACTATTTGATATTTATTTCAATAGTGTGCATGTTTACTCCTAATACATCCCTAGCCAAGGCCATTTTCAAACGCTGTTCATGTTTTTAGTATTTCAGGAAAGCTGAATTGTGCAATATGTGACAAGACGGGCTTCTCCCGCCTGGACAAGCACTTGGTGGACTTCCACGGCGATGTAAACAGGCCAAGCACGCAGTGGCCAAGGAGGGTCAAATGAGGCGTGGTGGTCCAGTAGGCTCGCCTTGTCCCCGGTCATGGGACTTACGGTCTTGGAGGGGGCTCCATGCTTTTCAAAACATTGCATTCCTCTGGCATGGTAGAGAAAGGTGTAGTGTGGGGTTAGGGAACCTAAAGCCCCGTCGCCACATTTCAGACATTTTGTCCTTCTTCAGGCTAGGGCTAGGAGGAAGAGAAAAACCAAAAATAAAACCCAAAACTAGGAGCGGGGAAGGGGAACAACTGATAATGAACACAAAACAAAATCACCAGAGAGGACAGCAGGGAGATGTTGACTCCCTGCTGTCTGAGCACAAATGAGTGTGAAGGTAGGTGAACTCCCTTTATGAGGAGGTGAGTGATTGCTGATGAGCTGCAGCTGGTTCCTGATGGAAACACGGATAGTTCCTTTTGCAAGGGCACGAATAAGGTAAGTGAGATAGGATATTTAGGATTTTATGTGTAAATATAAACCTAAGAAAATTAATTTGTATTAGTATGTTTTTAACCATAGTTTGGTTTTGTTTCTATTCTGTTTTTGCTCCATTTATAGGGAGAAGACAGTCCCAGTATAGGGTAATGTGAGGCTTCTCCCCAGGTCCAGGTAAGTGTTTGTGTTTTGCACGTGTTTTGGGAGTTGGATGTCCCGGACTCATGGTAAGTGTGATTTTCCTTTTTCCAGGAATGTTTTGGATAGCTAAGTGTTTTTGATCCTGTATATTTTAGGGGTGCTTTTTATATTATCCCTTTTCCCTTTCAATTAGTGAGTTTCTCATTTTCCTGGTAGATGTTAATTTGTGTTTGTTTCTCTTTTTCAGATTCTGGTCCCAGGTAAGTATTGTTGTTCATAGTACCTGTTTTCAGGTCTGTTTTCCTTTTTCAGATTCGTCTGGGGCTGAGGGCTAGCTCTAACTAGGGGTTGAGGATCGGTCGGTGTAGAGGAACGAGGTGCCTTGTCGTTAAGGCCTAAGGGGCCAAAGAGGAGAGCTTAGCCATCCATCTCCTCTCTGCTGCTCTCCTCTGACCTATAGACCAATTGTTGTTGGTCTCCAGGCCAAAGAGAGACAGGTTGGAGATCTGGAGTTGGGTGAAATGGACGTACAATAGCTTTTTCTTAGTCCCCTTCTTGATGTGGTATATATGCTGGTATAGCCTCTGCTTAATGGTGGCACCTGTTTCTCCCACATAGATGGCGCTACAGTGTTGGCAGCGGATGGCATAAACTACATTCGTGGAGTGAGAAGGTCTGCAGGATGGGGGCGCCAGTACCAACTCTGCAACCGGACACATACTTCAGGTGAGTAAAGTAGGGGTCCTGGGTCGTACGTGCTGCCTTGTTAAGTGCCGTGTGCACCAACATGTCTTTAAGTTTTTGTTTCGGCGGTAGGCCATAATGACCTTGAATGGTGCAAGTGAGGGGATTTGAAGTTGGGTGGAGCTAAATCTCTGTTTGATCGCTTTGTTAAAGGGGCCTAATTGACGTGAAAACATGGTAATGAATGGGATTAATTTGTGCTCCGTAGTGTTCCTGTTTAGGGGTGCCTGACCTGAGGTGAAGAGGATGGCGACTTCCTGTTTAATAGTGCGGAGAAAGCGTCTAGAGTACCCGCGTGGTCTGAGGGCCCCAAACAGGATTTTGGTGGCCTCCTCCACATGATGGGGGAGCGGATGAGTTGTGATTTGATGATGGAGCTGAAAGTATGTTTAGGATGATAACTGCTATTAGATAATAAAGAATGCCTGTCGGTGTCTTTAAAGTCAACCTTGGTGGCTAGTGTTTTCTGTCCCTCCACCGCATCTGTGAAGAAGACCACCGTGTCCAGGAATGGGACCTGCTGGAGATGGAGAGTGTGCGACAGTTTAATACGCGGATGACGTGAGTTATGGATGTTTAAAAACTAATTGAACGCCGCCTCTGATTGGTCCCAAAGACCAAATATGTCATCCAGGTAGCGGTAGTACAACAGGGGATGCGATGTACATTTAAGAAGAGCTGACTGCTCCCAGTCAGCCAAATAAATGTCTGCATAAGCTGGAGAATACTTTCTCCCCATTGCACAGCCACATGTGTGCAAGAACGAGGCGTCATCAAACAGAAAATCATTCGCGTAAGGGGGATTTCAAGGAACTTTAAGATGAAATCATCAGGCCGGGAGTGGTCGTGTGACGCACACAGAGCTCTTCTAACCGCCTCTAGGCCGAGGGGAGTCGCTATGTTTGTGTATAATGAGTCTACATCAATGGAAAATATGAAGGTGTTCTCAGGGACAGTCAGGTGTTTTAATTCATTAACGAAGGTGTAGGTATCCTTAATGTATCTCGGGTGGATGTGAGATAACGGATTAATGTAGTGATCAATAAATTCAACCAGTCGATAGGGTTCTGATCCGCAATCGCTCACAATGGGGCGACCCGGATGAACTATCAATGGGACGGTCCAACTCTCTGGGGTTAGGGTTAGGTTAGGTTAGGGTCTTCCTCTGTCTCTCTGACCAGCACGCCTTCATCTCCAGCCCTGTGATGAGTAGTGATGTGACCGGGTGTATTTGGGTTAGGTTAGGTTAGGTTAGGTTAGGGCCTTCCTCTGTCTGTCTGACCAGCACACCATCTCCAGCCCAGGGATGAATAATGAGGTGACCGGGTGTATTTGGGTTAGGTTAGGTTAGGTTAGGTTAGGTTAGGGTCTTCCTCTGTCTCTCTGACCAGCACGCCTTCATCTCCAGCCCTGTGATGAGTAGTGATGTGACCGGGTGTATTTGGGTTAGGTTAGGTTAGGGCCTTCCTCTGTCTGTCTGACCAGCACGCCTTCATCTCCAGCCCCGTGATGAATAGTGATGTGACCGGGTGTATTTGGGTTAGGTTAGGGCCTTCCTCTGTCTGTCTGACCAGCACACCTTCATCTCCAGCCCAGGGATGAATAATGAGGTGACCAGGTGTATTTGGGTTAGGTTAGGTTAGGTTAGGTTAGGTTAGGTTACGTTAGGTTAGGTTAGGGCCTTCCTCTGTCTGTCTGACCAGCACACCTTCATCTCCAGCTCAGGGATGAATAATGAGGTGACCGGGTGTATTTGGAAGTGTTGGACGAGTTGGGTGTTGGGTGTGCCTATGTGTATTGTATATAAATGGTGTTTGAGTCTGGTGAGTATGGTGTGTTTTGATTCACCAACACATATGATGTGGCATTCAGAACATTTTATGGTGTAAATTATATTTTTTGTTGTGTACAGTGATGTTTTGTGGAATAGGGCTGGAGGTGGAGGCATGCTGATTTAGGATTAGCTGGGTTAGGTTCTTTCGGTTAGCTGATATTATTTTGTGTGTGTGTGTGTGTCCCCCTCTACCTATATGCGTAAACCTAACCAACATTTGCAAAGCACATCAATAGACATCTACAGGCTCCAAGGAGTCAAACAAAAACCTTTTCTGTTTTTTCAGAATCTTTCAAAACTAAAGCCCACATCTTTCTTGGTTGTGGGCTTTGGTTATTATTTTTATCATTAACAGTAATAATTGTTCTATACCTGCTATATTCTGTTTCCTATTTTACTACCATATATGACAAGTTTTAATGGCAGCAGACTTTCATCACTCACCTAACCAAAGTGGCCAACTCTAACCCCAGATCAAGAAAGAGTTAATGTTGGAAGTGTGGAATGATGGAAGGTCTATATACTATGTATATAATTACAGAACAATATATGGTTAGAGTGTATACGAAGTTAAGAAAACAGAGGGGAGAAAAGGAACAGGGCAAGTTAATGTGTGAACTTCAATTAATGTGTGGGTATTCAAATAGTATAATAAGGTAAGGAGATTAAATAAATTAAATGAGAGGTTGTCTGCAGGGCATCGTGCTCTACAGTCTAAGGTATAACAGAGTTAAAAATATGTAGTTTTGGTAATAATTTATAATAATAATACAGTCGAGGACTATTAGTAAATTAGAGGCCTGTGCTCATCCGCTGGCACCACCAGATGGCGCCAGTGGTCTTTAAATCCATGACCTAACCACTCCATTACAAAACATACATCTACTTGTAAATCTTTCACCACTAATATCGCCATGGTTACTTGAAGAGCCTCTGTGACGAACATATTACAGAAATACAAGTAGTAGTTTAAAACAATGTAAACTTGTTCCTGTACACAGGAGCTTGGTATTTTGAATGGTAACCAAGGTAACCCCCTTCCGCACATTCATCTCAGTTCATCTTCAACATTCTTTTTAGTTGCTTCATGGAAATTTGCATTAATGAAATAACAGAGTACAATTAATAAGTGAATAAATGTAGGATGTATGTGCATCAAGACAGGTTGCATTTCATGAATACATTTATTTGAAATTGTCACCAAGGAGTGTGCTTTTTTCATTCCTAATTTACATGGTCAGTGAGTGTATGTTGATGACCATTTCTGACAGGGTATTACTATGTAGTATTTATTAGTAGATGGAAACAGGAGTATTTGTACTTTGAGATATATCTATATATATATAAAAAGAATCCATCCTTAATGGTAAATACACTGCATTAATCCATTCAAAGCGCTTCACATTATTGTAAAAAAAGAAAACACGCCAACGGCGGGGCCGTCAGGCAGGGCGACAACGCGCGCGTCGGGAGCGGTCAGGGTCAGGGTCAGGGTCAGGGTCAGGGTCAGGGTTAGGGTCAGGGTCAGGGTCAGGGTCAGGGTTAGGGTCAGGGTCAGGGTCAGGGTCAGGGTCAGGGTTAGGGTTAGGGTTAGGGTCAGGGTCAGGGTCAGGGTCCGGGTCCGGGTTAGGGTTAGGGTCAGGGTCAGGGTCAGGGTCAGGGTCAGGGTTAGGGTCAGGGTCAGGGTCAGGGTCAGGGTCAGGGTCAGGGTCAGGGTTAGGGTCAGGGTTAGGGTCAGGGTCAGGGTCAGGGTCAGGGTTAGGGTCAGGGTCAGGGTCAGGGTTAGGGTCAGGGTCAGGGTTAGGGTCAGGGTCAGGGTCAGGGTCAGGGTTAGGGTCAGGGTCAGGGTCAGGGTTAGGGTCAGGGTCAGGGTCAGGGTCAGGGTTAGATGTCTTGCTCAGGGACACCTCGACACAGCTAGGATCAGAGCTGCTGCTGCTGCTCCTGTTCTATCCTTGCAGCAAAAAGTACTAAAATATGAAAAACAAAACAAAAATCGAACTCCTTTAACCCTCATTTTGGGTTAACGTCATTAATACTAATATAATGCACACCAGTGATTTCCCCTGACGCCACCAGAGGGCGCCAGGGGACCTTTTATCTCTAACCTAACCCTGACCCCTTCCGTTCTCGAGATACAGGATTGGACAGTGGTGTCCAATGGTTCTTATCCCTGTACCCTAACCCTAATGAGTCTATGTCCTTATTCTCGCCCACTCCACATTGACTTTAATATACCATTCAATAGATTAACTTCCGTTACAATGAACAAATTAATCTTCGAATTGAAATGCATTGGTTTAAATGTTGTTCAACCTGGAACAAAAATAAAAAAAAGATGCACACAACCAATAGAGGTTTCAGCCTAAAATAATTTATTAATGTTAATGTAAACTCTAGAACAATATGTTCCCAGCCCTCTTATCCCCTGATGAATACAATTCAATCGGATGAATTCATATGTATATATACCTCGACTCCAAATGGACGCTGCTCCTTTAACAGTAGAGCCTCATAGCTTGGGGTCAGGTCGTCTTCCCCTTAGTTCCCTGAGGGGATCCCTGACATCAGGAGTGGAGACGATCAGCATGACCCATCATACCACACATCAGCACATTCAGACATAACATCTTACACATACCCTCCAAACTGAAGCACGCACACAGCAGACTAATCCCCCTCTTCAAAACACAAAATAATCTCAGCCTATCGAAGGAACCTGCAAGACATCCTGCTGCGGGCCCGCTTCGCCACACAATTCAGAAGCGCCCCCTCTCCACACCAGAGCCACTTTAAGCAGCTGAACCAGCTCCACCTCCAGCCCTACCCTGCAGAACCTCACTCTCCACACCTGAGCCACTTTAAGCAGCTGAACCAGCTCCACCTCCAGCCCTACCCTGCAGAACCTCACTCTCCACACCTGAGCCACTTTAAGCAGCTGAACCAGCTCCACCTCCAGCCCTACCCTGCAGAACCTCACTCTCCACACCAGAGCCACTTTAAGCAGCTGAACCAGCTCCACCTCCAGCCCTACCCTGCAGAACCTCACCATACACAACAAAAACATCACTTACTCCATCACATGTTCAGACTGCCACATTATATATGTTGTTGAAACAAAACACAGCATACTCACCAGACTCAAACAGCATGTATATACAATGCACATAGGCACACTCAACACTCACCTCGTACAACTCTTTCAACCACACCCGGTCACATCACTGTGGCAATGTGCATGCTACACGCCACAGAGGACTCCTCACTACTCAGGACTCCTCACTACACAGGACTCCTCACCACACAGGACTCCTCACCACACAGGACTCCTCACCACACAGGACTCCTCACTACACAGGACTCCTCACCACACAGGACTCCTCACTACACAGGACTCAACACACAGGACTCCTCACCACACAGGACTCCTCACCAAACAGGACTCCTCGCTACACAGGACTCCTCACTACACAGGACTCAACACACAGGACTCCTCACTACACAGGACTCCTCACCACACAGGACTCCTCACTACACAGGACTCCAAACACAGGACTCCTCACTACACAGGACTCCTCACTACATAGGACTCCTCACCACACAGGACTCAACACACAGGACTCCTCGCTACACAGGACTCCTCACTACACAGGACTCCTCAACACGCAGGACTCCTCACTACACAGGACTCCAAACACAGGACTCCTCACCACACAGGACTCCTCACTACACAGGACTCCTCAACACACAGGACTCCTCAACACACAGGACTCCTCAACACACAGGACTCCTCACTACACAGGACTCCTCACTACACAGGACTCCTCGCCACACAGGACTCCTCACTACACAGGACTCCTCAACACACAGGACTCCTCACCACACAGGACTCCTCACTACACAGTACTCCTCACTACACAGGACTCCTCACTACACATGACTCCTCACTACACAGGACTCCAAACACAGGACTCCTCACTACACAGGACTCCTCACTACACAGGACTCCTCACTACACAGTACTCCTCACTACACAGGACTCCTCACTACACAGGACTCCTCACTACACAGGACTCCAAACACAGGACTCCTCACTACACAGGACTCCTCACTACACAGGACTCCTCAACACACAGGACTCCTCACCACACAGGACTCCTCACTACACAGTACTCCTCACTACACAGGACTCCTCACTACACAGGACTCCTCACTACACAGGACTCCTCACTACACAGGACTCCAAACACAGGACTCCTCACTACACAGGACTCCTCACTACACAGGACTCCTCACTACACAGTACTCCTCACTACACAGGACTCCTCACTACACAGGACTCCAAACACAGGACTCCTCACTACACAGGACTCCTCACTACACAGGACTCCTCGCCACACAGGACTCCTCAACACACAGGACTCCTCACCACACAGGACTCCTCACTACACAGGACTCCTCGCCACACAGGACTCCTCACTACACAGGACTCCTCACCACACAGGACTCCTCGCTACACAGGACTCCTCACCACACAGGACTCCTCACTACACAGGACTCCAAACACAGGACGCAGGGTGGTGATGTTGAAGCCGGTTTATTGAAAGGTTGTAGACAATGATCCATGACAATGGTGCTCTCAGATGTCTGAGTGTGTGTGGTGATGATTGGTTTAACCTGTGCACACTGCTTTATTTGTGCAACAGGTGTACAGCCTCACCCAGCCCCAGAGTCCAATCAGACTCTGCCAGGTGAGGCTGCTTCAACCAGCCATCATCCACACACACTCCCACAATCACCATACATCACGGGGCTGGAGACGAAGGCGTGCTGGTCAGACAGACGGAGGAAGGCAGCGGAGCATAGATGGATAAAGTTCAAAACACTAGGGAGTGGGCCAGGTCTCTGGGTGCTGGGATGTCCTGGGACTCCTCCTAGGGGTTTCCTGCATGGTGTGGGGTCACATGTGTTTTACTCTGGGCGCTGGGATGTCGTGGGACTCCTCCTAGGGGTTCCCTGCATGGTGTGGGGTCACATGTGTTTTACTCTGTTGCATGTACCTTTACTGTGTTTTTAGCACTTACCCACACTATATGTGAACATGATTTGAATGATGTGCACATCGTTTTTTGCACATATTGCACTCTTTTATTTATTTATTTTATTCCGTTGGAGGTTTTATCCTGAGACGCTAGAATGGGATGAATGTGAATGTCAATGGTTTCATTATATTTATACATTTATTCATTTTACATATTTATATTATTTATTCTTTTATACCCAGCACTTCTTACTCAGCACTTTTCTTTCTATGTGTGTTTTAATGCTCTTGCCTGCTTTTACTCTTTTAGATATATATCTGTATGTGTAGCAATGTCTGCTACTACACACCACCTAGGCGGCTGCCACACTCCACCCAGGGGACTTTTCTGGGCTCGTCCAAACCAAAGGACGCAGGGTGGTGGTGGTGGTGGTTAATCCAGTTTATTGTCAAGTTTGCAGTAACTACATGGCCTGGTGTTGGTGCCATCTAGGAGAACTCCCAAATGTGTGGGAGATGGCTGGTTTTCAGGTGTGCAGCCCCACCCAGCCCCAGAGTCCAATCAGACTCGGCCAGATGAGGCTGCTTAAACCAGCCATCATCTACACACTCCCACAGTGTGTATTTTGTTTACCCATGAACCTTTTAAACAATTGCAGTGTGCTCCTTTTTATTTCTGGTTTATCATCACTTACACTATTTATATACGGTATATATTTATTTACATGATTTGTTTCTTATATTTTTATACTTTTATCCATTTAAAGTTTTTCTAACTAGATGTGTATCTTATCGACCTGACAGCTGTGCTGTGGGTGGCCTCTCGGGACCCCAGCCCCTTGGGCCCTCCGTTCCTTCCTCAGACCCCAGCTGCTGCTCTTTCCTATCCTCCCAGTCTCTCAATATGAAACTGCTAGTGTGGGCGGGCCTATGCAGCGGATGGGAGATCTTTTCTAAAACAAAAACAACAAAAACAACATTTACCTGGGCTCCGGTCCATTCTTACCTGGGCTCCGGTCCATCCTTACCTGGGCTCCGGTCCATCCTTACCTGGGCTCCGGTCCATTCTTACCTGGGCTCTGGTCCATTCTTACCTGGGCTCCGGTCCATTCTTACCTGGGCTCTGGTCCATTCCTTACCTGGGCTCTGCTCCATCCTTACCTGGGCTCCGGTCCATCTTTCAACCCCAGCTGCTGCTTGCCTCCTTTCTCCTTTACCTGTAGAAAAAAATAATCAAATAGTCGATTACCACCACTTCCGGTTGTAACGTGAATAAAACGTTCATAGATTACCTCGTCCGTGAACATGATTGATGTACATTGCTGAACATGATCGCGTCAGATCGATTTTCACTGGAAATGGTGGCGCAGACAACAACTCCCATGAGCCCATGCTACGCCCACACAACGTCATAAAGCTACAACTATTGTTATTGTTTTGATTGAGAGCCCCCTAGCGGGAGACAATTACGTAATAGGTTTTACCCCAAGCAGCCAGGCTCCTGGAAAAATCCATTACCCCCAAACCAACCCCACGCACACTACAACAACCGATTATTTGATTATCTGCATTATATTTTGTATTTTGCACTGCATTTTATTGATTGATTTATTTATTTTTTGCACTACCACCGTGGCTGGTACCACTTGAACACATTGTTGTATTGATGTTGCTACTTACTATTATTATTAGTTACTTACTTTGTTATTGTGATATTGTATTGATGCTGCTATGTGACTGTTGAGGATCCAAGCCTAAGAATTTTACTCTCGCGTACTTGTACGTTAAGATGTAATAAAAACAACTCTGATTCTGATTAATATACCTTTAATAAAGCCTACTCTGACTTTGGTGTAGCTAGTGCCCCCATCACGAAACATTGTGTGACACACGTTTAATTCTTCACCTTTAGAATGCTTATAGAGAACAGTTGCAGAACCTGCACTGGCGCTAAGTTGCCAATGGAAATGTATTGGCAGCACATATATCCTGTTCATTTTGAAACAATTACTCCCCCTAGTGAATGCGACGGAATTTGCCTTTTGTCCAGGAAACATGCAGCGATTCTCCAGATAATGAATGTTATGAATGTTGATAATTTGAATAATGATAGTGATGATACGTGTGTGCATTTTGATGGGAAGTATTAGTGGCTTCCTTTTAATTGTTGGACTATATATATAAACGTCAGACATGCATACACGTGATTGGATGATTATGTGTTATTTTAGGTTCCGTCTGTGGATGGCAACGTCACTTCCACTACGTCAGTTCCTTAGCATTCGGTACCGTTAGCCCCCGACCCACACCGACCGGTACAATGCTCAGAGCCGTTTTAAGATTGTCGTCTTCGGGGGTGCGGAGTGTGGTAAAGGCAAGCCCCACTTATTCAGGTAGGACTCTCTTTGACCATGTTTGTGGTGAAAAAGCGTACATGACCAGCTAATGCGTATAGCAATGCTAACCTGTGTTTGGGGTATCTGCTGTCATTTGCAGGCGGGATCAGCAAGGGTGACATTGAACTGAATTCAAGTTCAACTCTAAACATTGTACCGGAACGATGTGTTATGACATGTGTGTTCTCTCAACACATATTCTGCTTTCATGCGAGAGGGATCTAAATCACTCTGAACCAGTGACCTTGTGGTGACCGGTCAATGTTTGTTCGCGAGCGTCATGAAATGTCGTCAAAGCGCATACAGACTTTCCAATTGAAATGAGGAATTGAAATGGATATACAATCCAAGTTCACTCTTCTCAGCCCTGCCCCTTGACATTGAATACGTTTTTTATAGTTTGAAGTTTGGTATTCCTCCCTGGGGTTGTATGTCATTAAATGTCCTGTGCAGTCTTCTAACCTAATTTGCGCATTTCTACTGCACGACTGACGTTCTGTATTCTGTATTCAACCAATAGTCCAATATATGAATCACTGCTTACTGTTACATTTTAATGCCATCTCAAACGGTACAGTTACACATGGCCCTCAAATCTCAGATTTTACAAAGCCATTTTCCTCCAGATTAATAATTTAAGTTTATGAAATCAGTTTCACAACAAAAACTTCGCACTAATTGCTTCAACTCTGTCACCTGTAAACGTAATTCCCTGATATTGTCTTCTGCAGCTCCTGTGGCTTCCAGATGCTACTCCCACGGGAAGGTTGAGACTGATGAGGAGTTTGATGCTCGCTGGGTGACATACTTCAGCAAGCCAGACATTGATGCCTGGGAGTTGAAGAAAGGTAAGGCTGTTAATCTGATCAAGATCACATCATTCATAACGGGAATGATAATTAATCATAACTACAAATGTGTAAATTGGGCTATTTTTATGTTTCAAAAGGCATGAACACCCTCATTGGGTACGACCTGGTACCTGAGGCCAAGATCTTGGACTCTGCACTGAGGGCGTGTCGCAGACTTGATGACCTGGCCAGTGCCATCCGCATCTTGGAGGCTGTGAAGGTGAGCTCGTTATGCTTCCATTCAATGGTTTAGACCGTGAGGGGAAGAATGAAGGAGCATGTAGGGGGTGGAAATGTCCCTTAAGGGGGATTTTTTGAGGGTTAGGGTTAGAATGTTTCAGAGGCCCATTGGTTTTAATCAATATCACTGATAGTGTACATTAACACATTTGTGAAACAAAACGTTATCATTTAGGAGTTTGGGTGGTGGTAGAAAATGTTGATTTGTGCCTGGTAAATAATAGACTGTAATTCCATGTGTTGAAGTGCATTTCATATTTTTGAAATGTTACATTTTTAGAGTGATTTAAGGTCATCATGCAATTTACCAATCTGTCTTTTTTAATTGAGCTCTTTGCTGCCGTTCTTTCATTAAACTGGCTCTGAATGGGTTAGGGTTAGCTAACCCTTAATTGTGTTTCTGTATTTGTTTTGTATGGGAGTTATTGGTTTTATAATTTAGTTTAAAAGATTGTCGGTTATTTTCCACTCACATTGCAAACAAACCGCCCATACGCTGACGTTTTAGCAGGAGGCCGTTCAAGTGGGTGTTTCAAAATAAAATCCCATTCATGGCAAGCTATGTAGTTTCACTGGGGTGGACATTATAGGTGCCTGATGGGTAAGCAGAATACGCTTAATGTAATTACATATATGGTAAAAGCTAGATGACAAAATGATGACTTTCCTGTGGTTTTACTCCCAGGATAAATCAGGTCCCCACAAAGACATATACCCATACCTGATTCAGGAGCTGGGACCTACCCTGGCTGAACTTGGTATCTCAACGCCGGAGCAGCTGGGCATCGACAAGTTATAGAAGGCTTCCAGGTCCGGCTCAGTGTTTGCTCAAACCTTGACTACTATTGACCCTTCCCAATAATATTGGGAGATGCATTCATATTGGGCCAATATGATTGTATAGGCGGTATTACAACTCAGTTACTTTCAATGTTCCTTTGTGTTGTACCAGACCTTGTTTTAATAAACCACATTTACATTCATGATTGCCTACCTCATGTGCAGCAACTGATGCAGTACCTGTCTTTTGTCTCAATATAATCTGCTAATACATTTTGTTTCTGTGGTCTTCCCTCCTCAGGTTGTTGTGTAAACCCTCGCCCTTCCATCTCTACTGTCTGATGTTGTGTATAAAATAATGGACCTAATAAATAAAAGGAATATAACAATTTTTTCTTTTTTCTTTTGAAGATGACTAATGGCAAAGGCTGTATTATAGAAGATCAAATATTTCTTGCATAAACATTTTAATGATAGGTTTATTCATGAAAATCATTTAGCTGATGGAAACCGATTGTAACCATCTGCGCATCAGATGGTTACAATGGGCTACTCCTAATTTGTGTGTGAAATATACAGTTCAGACTAGGACATTGTAATTTGGTCCTTGCTACGTTAAAGGACTATATAGGCCTTCATGGCCTACCATACTAGTTTTGGAACTTGAGTTTTACTTCCATTTTATGTTGGAGTAAAACCTGAACAAAACGTTTTTCTTATAATGCAAATGTATTCGTTTCCATTTATCAAGTTAGTTATAAATGTAGTCACGCAAAATGGGTTCAAAGTGAGTTTGATCGTGTCACATTACTCCGTACACTTTCCAATACTGAAATAATATGTAGCATACATTACAAGTCATACTAATTAATTATTACTAATTATTTTGTAATGTGTGCAACACATTTTTTTCAGTATTGCCCCATTGATTATTGAACACGAATTATGCTATTCATTATTATATGACTCATTTTCTCTAGCGTGCACTTGGTTCTACTTCGGAACAATGTGCGGCTTCTCAGGGCCAATGTGCGGCTTCTCAGGGCCTCGTGATCGGCTCCCGCCCGCCGCACAGAGCCCACTTTGCGACAAGGCGTCAAGCAGTGTTCGCCGGGGTTGGCGAGTTGGCGGTTTATGTTGAACAACGTTACTTGTTTTGGTAGATCATTTTAATTCTGCCTTTCGGAGACCCCTTCCATTATGTCTTGGATGACTGGACAAACACCGTAAGTTGTGGTCAAACGCGGGTTCTGCTTATTTGCAGTCATATTCGTGAATTAAACAAGCGACGTTAAAGGCTAACTGTTTGGCTAACACGCAGCCTTGTGCTAGGCTAGTTACATAGCCGTGGGCCTCACAGCATAGTTGTCTTACCAAAATATCGGCGGCGCACTTTTATGCCTAAGTCACGACAAATACACCGTCGTCGATATTTGTTTCTATGAGATATGACTAGAGTTAACGTTAGCTTTGTGATGAGGGTAACCGGAACTTTAGCAACATTAGCACCTGGACAGGACGCTAGCTACGCTATCTTGTTGCAGATACCAAACCGTGACGCGGCGATATGCAATTCAGCCTTTTCATTTGGTTGAATAACATGAGCCGTACACAGTTGGTAGGACTTATACCACATCCTATTCTACCAGGGTTACTAACCGCTTGCTAGGCCGAACACGACACGACTGTCATGTTGCCCAAACCATAGACAGCCAAACGATTCAAATGTTTGTATTTATACTACTACTTTGATTTTGTTCTTAGGTGCTTAACAAGCCGATGGGATCAACCCGCTCCACCAAAACAGACTGTGGGTGTACGGCCTCAGACAGCTGTTGGAAACAGCGCTGCTCCATCAGCTGCCAACACTGGAGCTCCCAATCCCACAAGACAACCGTCCAAGTCGGCACATGAAGGTGAAAAGCCGGTTCCCCCTGGAGGAGTTGAAATGGCTGCAGCCATGGCTGCCAAAATCAATGCCATGTTAATGGCAAAGGGAAAGCTGTTGACTCCCCCGCCATTGCTTGCAAAGGTAAATATGTCCTTAATAATTCACATACAGATACATTTATTGTATTTGTATCATCACCTATTACACACTGTGAAAAACATACAATCATTGTGTTATTCCTATAGCAACTTGCCCAGTTTGCTTGTGTAGCAGAATTGGTGTAGTAACTTCAATATTGATTGTGTGAGGAAAATGATATCCTTTTCTTTCAGACCCCAATGAGTGTGTCGGTGCCCACAAGCACAGAAGAGACAGTGGTTACAGAAGTGGACATAAATGATGTACCTATAAACTGTAGGGACCTCCTTACCAAAGGAAAAACACAGGAAGAGGTAGAGAGAAGTTTTGTGTGGTGTCAGACTATTAACTGTTTCCCCTGTGTTTGAGACAAAACAGTTGGTTACAATTCTAAACGTTGCATTATACATCTGTATCCCATAAAGCTGTGAATAATGAACATGAACCATGGTCTGGTTCTCCTCCCCAGATCCGCCTCATCAGTGGAGCTGTGGTATCAACGAAGGGCCGCTACATGACTGATGCCTTCAAAGGAAAGGGAGCGTATGTATTGGCTCATCATCTGATTGCTGCTACTTTATAATGTCTTAGCAATAGACCCGTGGTCATTTTTTCAAATCATACCTCCCCTGTTGTACAATGCAAATAAACTCTTAACAGAGCATTTAATAAATTGTTTGATATCATTCATTTTAATCCATGTTGCTGAAATTGAACATGATTGATATGTTTCCTTTTCAGTTTGATAATGGAAACAGGAAACAACCGAATTCTGGAAGGGCTGCACTTCCTGTTCTAATGTATTTTCTTTTATTTAGAGAAAGGCCTTTGTATTTGCACGTCCAGGGGAAGAACCAGGACCAGGTTAACAGTAAGTACTGCTGTTATTTCAGTTTCTTGTCTGCTAGTAAAGCCCTTAATTCAAAGAGACCTGTCTTGTGATCTTGTATCTAGCTTGTGATTCGGCCACTTATCGCTAAAACCATGTGTGGTTGATTTGTGCCATCAGAGGCAGTGTTGAGAATAAAGGAGATCATCTCTGAAGACGTGCTGAGGTCTGCCCTATCCGGGGGAAAGCAGGTCCCCGTGTTCCCCCCTCTGACGCTGTACCCCCAACCCCCTCGGGCCTCCGTCCCTCCAGCCATGCCACGCCTCTCCAACCCAGCCTCGGCTCAGGGGCACCGGCCCGCGGCTCCGCATTCAGGGGTTGGTACACACAAGGGTTAACCGTTACACCCATAGTTTAAACTGTATCCATGAGTACTGCGCAGTTAATAGAGAAATGGACCAACGCTTGTTAATGTGGTCGTGTTTTACTAGAGGACCGTATGATTGTAAATACTTTTAAATGCCGGAGGTAGAGAAGGTGGTGCTAGTCAAGACCATGTGGCCATCACCGATACCCACCTCCCACATCAACTAGCAGAGAGAACAGCCCTGGCCTCCAGAAGAAGGCTCACGGTTGCTGCATTTGCTGACATCGCTGTCATGTACCATTGTCCTCAAACACTTATCAGTTGGAAATCCTAAATTCACCAGTCCCTTCCTTTTCCTATCTGCGCTGCAGAGTTTCGTACACACAAAGATCTTTGTGGGTCTGGACCAGGCATTGCCTTCCTTCAATGTGAACGAGAAGGTGGAGGGGCCAGGGGGCTCGTACCTGGGTCACATTCAGACGGAGACCGGGGCCCGGGTCTTCCTACGGGGGAAGACTTCCGGCTACATCGAACAAGCATCCAAACGAGAGTCCTTTGAACCACTTTATGTTTACATCAGGTCATCTTCAACTCTTTAATACTCTCTTTGGATAAACCTTTGCAGATTGTATACGATTGCAATGCTGTGGTAGTCTTTTACCTGTTGTGTAACCATTACTATTAAATGTCACTGAGGTGTCTGCATGTGAAGTTGCTAGGGGCATTCTAATGTAGTACTTTGTTAAGGAACTCAACCTAACTGTCTGTTACAGCCACCCCAACTCGACTGGATTGGAAGCGGCAAAAAAACTGACTGAAAGTCTGCTGGAAACTGTAAGTTAGTTTCTGTTACAACTAGGGAAGCGATATGTTGATCTGTCAAGAGGTACAAGAAGGTGAAACTTTCAAAGCTTTGTGGTTGTCACCGATGCCCACCTCTGAGATTAGACTGGTAGCGTGAACCACCGGATCTACAGTGATAGATTCTGAGTGCTCTGCTTCTATCTACATTGCTCACCAGATCTCCTTTTGGTATCATGTAACTCAAGACGGAACTCCTCTACTTGTTATCCGTAAATGGGATAATTCTGTTAC
Organism: Lota lota; assembly: GCA_026745465.1. NCBI lineage: Eukaryota > Metazoa > Chordata > Actinopteri > Gadiformes > Lotidae > Lota > Lota lota. The sequence continues at coordinate 1,955,432 of JACYXH010000438.1, forward strand.
TGCCAAACCATTTGACAACAAAACTCAATGGCTGATGGATGAAGGCAGATTTAGATGGGACATTTTAATTGAGATAGTTTGAGTGAGGTGAGATTATTGGACAATACCAGGATGTAAAGGTGGTACGGCACAAAAGGTTGTATCAAGTAGAGACAAAGTAGTTTTGTAAGTGTACACTGAGCTAAAATGTACATGTGCATATCATCATGGTCCATTGACAGGACAATATTGCACAGCTCAGAAACTGAAGAAAGTTGTTGTTAATCTTGATGTGTTCCTCATGGTTTTACCCCCTCCCTCAGGGTTAGGTTAATCCTGTTCCTCAGGGTTTTACCCCCTCCCTCAGGGTTAGGTTAATCCTGTTCCTCAGGGTTAGGTTAATCCTGTTCCTCAGGGTTAGGTTAATCCTGTTCCTCATGGTTTTACCCCCTCCCTCAGGGTTAGGTTAATCCTGTTCCTCAGGGTTAGGTTAATCCTGTTCCTCATGGTTTTACCCCCTCCCTTAGGGTTAGGTTAATCCTGTTCCTCAGGGTTTTACCCCCTCCCTCAGGGTTAGGTTAATCCTGTTCCTCATGGTTTTACCCCCTCCCTCAGGGTTAGGTTAATCCTGTTCCTCATGGTTTTACCCCCTCCCTCAGGGTTAGGTTAATCCTGTTCCTCATGGTTTTACCCCCTCCCTCAGGGTTAGGTTAATCCTGTTCCTCAGGGTTAGGTTAATCCTGTTCCTCATGGTTTTACCCCCTCCCTCAGGGTTAGGTTAATCCTGTCCCTCAGGGTTAGGTTAATCCTGTTCCTCATGGTTTTACCCCCTCCCTCAGGGTTAGGTTAATCCTGTTCCTCATGGTTTTACCCCCTCCCTCAGGGTTAGGTTAATCCTGTTCCTCAGGGTTAGGTTAATCCTGTTCCTCAGGGTTAGGTTAATCCTGTTCCTCATGGTTTTACCCCCTCCCTTAGGGTTAGGTTAATCCTGTTCCTCAGGGTTAGGTTAATCCTGTTCCTCATGGTTTTACCCCCTCCCTCAGGGTTAGGTTAATCCTGTTCCTCAGGGTTTTACCCCCTCCCTCAGGGTTAGGTTAATCCTGTTCCTCAGGGTTAGGTTAATCCTGTTCCTCAGGGTTAGGTTAATCCTGTTCCTCAGGGTTTTACCCCCTCCCTCAGGGTTAGGTTAATCCTGTTCCTCATGGTTTTACCCCCTCCCTCAGGGTTAGGTTAATCCTGTTCCTCATGGTTTTACCCCCTCCCTCAGGGTTAGGTTAATCCTGTTCCTCAGGGTTAGGTTAATCCTGTTCCTCATGGTTTTACCCCCTCCCTCAGGGTTAGGTTAATCCTGTCCCTCAGGGTTAGGTTAATCCTGTTCCTCATGGTTTTACCCCCTCCCTCAGGGTTAGGTTAATCCTGTTCCTCATGGTTTTACCCCCTCCCTCAGGGTTAGGTTAATCCTGTTCCTCAGGGTTAGGTTAATCCTGTTCCTCAGGGTTAGGTTAATCCTGTTCCTCATGGTTTTACCCCCTCCCTTAGGGTTAGGTTAATCCTGTTCCTCAGGGTTAGGTTAATCCTGTTCCTCATGGTTTTACCCCCTCCCTCAGGGTTAGGTTAATCCTGTTCCTCAGGGTTTTACCCCCTCCCTCAGGGTTAGGTTAATCCTGTTCCTCAGGGTTAGGTTAATCCTGTTCCTCAGGGTTAGGTTAATCCTGTTCCTCAGGGTTTTACCCCCTCCCTCAGGGTTAGGTTAATCCTGTTCCTCATGGTTTTACCCCCTCCCTCAGGGTTAGGTTAATCCTGTTCCTCATGGTTTTACCCCCTCCCTCAGGGTTAGGTTAATCCTGTTCCTCAGGGTTAGGTTAATCCTGTTCCTCAGGGTTAGGTTAATCCTGTTCCTCATGGTTTTACCCCCTCCCTCAGGGTTAGGTTAATCCTGTTCCTCATGGTTTTACCCCCTCCCTCAGGGTTAGGTTAATCCTGTTCCTCAGGGTTAGGTTAATCCTGTTCCTCATGGTTTTACCCCCTCCCTCAGGGTTAGGTTAATCCTGTTCCTCATGGTTTTACCCCCTCCCTCAGGGTTAGGTTAATCCTGTTCCTCAGGGTTTTACCCCCTCCCTTAGGGTTAGGTTAATCCTGTTCCTCATGGTTTTACCCCCTCCCTCAGGGTTAGGTTAATCCTGTTCCTCAGGGTTAGGTTAATCCTGTTCCTCAGGGTTAGGTTAATCCTGTTCCTCATGGTTTTACCCCCTCCCTCAGAGTTAGGTTAATCCTGTTCCTCAGGGTTAGGTTAATCCTGTTCCTCGTGGTTTTACCCCCTCCCTCAGGGTTAGGTTAATCCTGTTCCTCAGGGTTAGGTTAATCCTGTTCCTCGTGGTTTTACCCCCTCCCTCAGGGTTAGGTTAATCCTGTTCCTCATGGTTAGGTTAATCCTGTTCCTCAGGGTTTTACCCCCTCCCTCAGGGTTAGGTTAATCCTGTTCCTCAGGGTTTTACCCCCTCCCTCAGGGTTAGGTTAATCCTGTTCCTCATGGTTTTACCCCCTCCCTCAGGGTTAGGTTAATCCTGTTCCTCATGGTTTTACCCCCTCCCTCAGGGTTAGGTTAATCCTGTTCCTCAGGGTTAGGTTAATCCTGTCCCTCAGGGTTAGGTTAATCCTGTTCCTCAGGGTTAGGTTAATCCTGTTCCTCATGGTTTTACCCCCTCCCTCAGGTGAGAGCTGAGCACTCCTGCATGGTGTCCAACTACACAGCCACTGGCTCCACCCAACGTAAGTACACCATGCACTCCCTCCCTAGACGGGCCTTTGAACGCACACACTCGCCATGCTAGCTTTAATCCGTTTGTCTTGTAATCAATCCTCTCCTTGCATCTTAAGTGTCTCATCAGTAGTTGGAATAGGAGGTCAGACATAAAGAAACCCAAAAGACTAAACTATTTCAAAAAGAGAAACGCTAAACCGTGTATCATTGACTTGTGAATTGTGAATTGTGCAAATTAACAACAATGTTTCGTACTTTCATTTCAGCATACGCAGCACAAGGATTTCCACCTAATAGCAATTACTCTAGCCAGGGGTCCTGGTATAGCTACCCAGCGAATGGGTGTGCTGGCGGCTACACAGCGTACCCAGGAGCCGCTGGTTATTGGAGTAATTCAAATGGTCCCCCAAGTCATTCTAACCTGTCGACAAACCCTCAATCTTCTCAGGCTATGGTTCAGTATCCAGTGTGTCCTAGGAAACCACACCCCTATCTGGTCCAGGTATGGTGGCTCTGCACTAGGTCTTCATGCTTTAGCACACTGCTAAACATAGCATAAGCTTACCTTAGCCCAACAACTGTTTAGGAGCTAATGTCAGCAGCTTATTAATGGTGCGGTTAACTCTAACAGTTAAAGTTTAAACCTACTATATGCCTTTTGCCCTGTGGTCAACCTCTTTTAATGAGGACACTCTGACTGTTTGACCAAAAAAACTATAAACTGCAAATATACCGATTTAATCAGATTTCCTCTAGTTGCTATTTAAGTCTCTTTCATTGCCTCAGAGTACCTGTATTATCCAGTTACTCAATGGATCCATCACACTCTTGTGTATGTCTGCGTCTTACCCTAACCCCAATACTCACTGTGGTGACACGTTGCATATTGTGGGTTTAAAGTTTGCTCTTTCCAACCCTAACCCTTATCTACACCTAGTGGTGCCATGATGTTAGTCTCAATAACCACTTTGCTAAGACTGCCATAACCTGTGTGTCGTACCCAATTGTTTGTGAAGGACCGCGTGAGCAGTGACATCACGGAGCCAGAGGGCTTCACAGGCAGCCCCCCCACCCCAGGGAGCCCCCTAACCCCAGGGAGCCCCAAGCGCCACTTCCAGGAGGAGAGCCAGAGCGGAGAGGTGAGCCCGTTTAGAAATCATCAGCGTCCTGACCATCCTCTCATAAGCTTTGTTTCCTAAATATCTTTGTTTTCCATTCAGCCTCCCGGCGGCCCCGCAGGGGCCCCTGCCAATGTGGAGCCTCCACCCCCTGCCTCCAGCGCTGTGGAGGAGAAGGGAGCGGAGAGGTGGGTTTCATTCATCGACACTTCTGTCAGTCTCACTCAACCGCCCGCCTAACCCTCCCCTTCTGGCCGTAGGGTTCTGATGCCTCCCCCGCCACCCCTGTTCGTGGCTCCCCTGCCCGTCGCCCGCAAAAGGCAGAGGGAGCCGACCGCGGCAGCCCGGCCCCCGGCAGCCCGGCCCCCGGCCTCTCTGCCTCCGGCCTCTCGGCCCACCGCCCCCGTCGGTACGACCTCCGTCCGTTTTGTAGCCCTGGGAGCCAGGCACCTTTTATCTTTGTTCGGTTGTTTGCACCGAGACACTTCTGGTCCAGAGGAGACGTTACCTTTAGTGCAACCCGCTAACCCACTTTCTCTGTATATGTGTTTTTGTCTTTCCCTGTTTCTCTCTCTGTTTCCACATGTCTCCTGGACATGTCTTCTGCTGCTGTTTGTTCCATCGCCCTCCCCTTGTCCGTCCTCCTGGCCCCGGATCAAACCAACTGTAAACCGCCACTGACACCGGCCCCTCAAGCTGGTGCCTTGTCCTTTTCGTGTGTGTGTGTGTGTGTGTGTGTGTGTGTGTGTGTGTGTGTGTGTGTGTGTGTGTGTGTGTGTGTGTGTGTGTGTGTGTGTGTGTGTGTGTGTGTGTGTGTGTGTGTGTGTGTGTGTGTGTGTGTGTGTGTGTGTGTGTGTGTGTGTCCTAGCAGGTGTTGTTGAGCAGTGTGTGAAGAAGTCTAGGGTGGTTGAGGATTCATCGGGCCTAGTGCCCTACGGAGGAGACTCCTCAGATGAGGAAGAGGAGAGGACGCACAGCAGTTCATAAGCCCCTGTCCCCCAACACAACAGGAAGGCTCTACGAGTTGAGCCCAGAGCCTTTGATCTACTTCAGCTCTGCCCTCCCAAAGGGGTGAAAGGAAATGAAGAGACCCAGAGGAAAAGGCGATTGTACAGTATGACTACCACATTTTGAGGATCCCATTTTTATTTACATTTTCACAAACATTGTCCACCAAGGAGTCAACAGTTGCTGATGATGAGCTATACATATTGTACGATTCAGTTGAACTTTTTTCATATCTTGGAAAATGAAATGCCTGTTCCCATGGAATACTGTAATAATAAAAGAAATGAAAAAGCTCTTTGTCCTAATCAAACTAAATCAGGTCATGGTGTATCCTGGTGCCTCCATGCTGTTGTGCACCGTCAGAGCCCCTGGGTTGTCCAGGGCAAAGCATGGGTGCACATAGCTCTGGAAGTGGCAGTGAAAGGTGTACAGATGTTGTTCCAGCTCCACGTTGTAGAAAGACAGCGTCCCGCCATCGTAGTCTAGAGCCACGCCGATACGCACAGGGTTCACGGTGATTCTCAGGTCAGGGCTCCAGCCGTCGTGAAGGAACTCGTACTTGTGCCTGTCGTGGAAGGAGGCAAATCACTTATGGTGGCAGTACGGATTCTTGCACAAAACGTAGGAATAACGAGCACCGCGTCATTCTGTCAGAGTAATCCGCTGGAGCGCTGCTGGTACTGGATTCCAACCACAGGATGTCCTTTGAAACGTGGGCATTGTCAGACATCACAGCTAACGCAAGTTCATCACAACACACAAGGTGCTGCAGAGGACTAAAGGTCTGTCCTGGAGGCAAGCTGATGATCCATACTATGGCACAGCCAATCAGATGCCATGAGCCCCATGCTCTGCCTCTGACTGGCTGTGTGGTTAGGGTCAAAGAGAGGTCTAAGCCAACGAGAGGACCAATAGGGCGGGTCATGCCTTCGCCATAGAAGGATTTGTAATTATCGCTTCCTGGAGCTCTTGTTCCAGGAATACCATTACTATAGCAACAGCCATATAGTAATAATGTTTACTCTTCCTCAACATGAATTGGCTCGGCTTCCAAAATGCCCTGGCTATGCGCACTGTATGTTTGGGGACAACAATATGGCTGAAAATACCTCCATGGCTCAATTTCTATATTAAGTGTTAGCCTGCTGAAGATTTGATAAACCAACGGTACCAGGTAGTTGGAATGAAACCTCAACATGAATCACTGAGGTGGTGCAATGTGTCATAACAAGATGTTGCCTGTTACTGTAACCGGAACTGACCATCGCAGTACAGCTTGACATTTTACACTGAAAACATGTTGAAAGAGGTTCAACCACCATCTCAAACCATTGTTGAAGAAGAATGTTAAAGGTTTTTACAGGCAAAGCAAATGTATTGATTAGTTACATCATCCGGTACACAAGTAAAGGGATGAAAGCACTATCCTAAAAAAGACTATTGGGTAATACAGAATATTTTCAGGGGGTAGATGTAAAGTGATGCATGACGGTAAAGAACACAAAATATAGACTTAACAAGGGATACTATACCTGGTAGGGGTGAGGATGTGTCTCATACACCATGAAGAGTTAGTTGCCCCCAGGTAAGCATTGCGGTTTGTGTCCTCGTACGCTATGCCAACCCGGAACTCTGTGTAGTCGTCCACCTCCACCTCCCAGTAATGCTGGCCTCGTACTGGGAGCAGATCTCCCAGCACGGCAACACATCTACAAACACATGCTGGTCAGTCTCACCACACATGAAACTTTGCCTGGATATCTTATCTGGTTATATCATGGTTAAAACGGTACTATACCGTTACAGCTCTAGCTATTTATTTGAAGTTTCTCAAGAATGAGACGTGCCCAACCTCGAGTCACTGTTTTTCTCTATAAATTGTTTTATTCTGGTCCACTTCCACCCCCCCCCCACTCCCCCACTGTGGGAAAATGATATAGCTATAACGGTAGCTACAACTCAAGCCACTAGAGGCTGCTAATGGGAAAACGCACGTTGAGCTGTTGTCTCAATCCATTACATATAAAACAATTACTAGTGTAAAACTAAATGAGCATGTAATCAGTTCTAATCAGTTTTTAAGTCCACCTGGCGAAGTTGTTGTCATCAAAAGCCAGAGCGCTCAATGGCAGCTCTTCGTCTCCGTAGAACATGGTGAAGCCATCTTCAGAGATGGACAGACATGGATGGGCTGTGTCCTCCAGGAGATGGAACAGTGTACCTGTATGAACACGCACACAATCTGCTAGCCCAGAGCTTCTTTCAAAAGTATAGCCTACTAATAAAAGATATTGAAATGATTATTCATACCCTTGTTGCTACTTTTGTACTGTTTCTGAAATGTAACCCAATCTATATGACACTACCCTAGTTTAGATAAAATACACTTTCTCAGAGCGGGTGATGGCGCTCTGAGCTCGCTGTTCTGTACTGACCAAACATGCATCAGTTCCAGGCTGGCCATCACCTGTGGTGGAGACACCCAGGGGATGGCTCCTCTCGCTGGGGCCCCCGATGTTAACGGCTCTGACGGTGACCATGTAGCGTCTGTCCTGCTGCAGCTGGACCAGACACTGACACGCGGGCACGGCTACTATCCATCTGGGGGAGGGGATTCAAAGTCATTGCACTTGTTTTGCATACAAGACAATCAAAATGTGTGTATATTTAAATCCAAGGTGCTTATCTGTATAATTGACTGAAAGAACTGTAATCAAGGAAGTCACGTATGTGCAAGCTCTTCCATGTATTCATTAATCAGCTGTAATTGATGGACACCAGAACATTCCCATGGGCGGGTTTAGTTTGTTCCCAACCTTGTAACCGAAGGGTTAGGGTTAACCGAAGGGTTAGGGTTAACAATGCACAGGTGGTCCAGTTCTGACCAGAAATGCTGGAGCCCAAAGCTAAGAATAACATTTTCTGGGACACATTTGATCTTGAATCCCCAGCTCTATAACCATGGCATCTGAAAAGATTTATGCCAGCAGTATTAGTGAGAGTTGCTTATGAATATGAACATGACGTGAAATATGATGGTAGCCACCATCTAGAGTAAAGGTTCACATAATGCGCTAAACTAAAATAGATCATGTTTATTCTCTTTGCAAAAAACGTGGTATACTAAAAGTATACGAGGATAAACTATTAATGAAGGCAAGATCTGTCATGCATGCCCCATAAAGGGCAGCCCATTTAGGTAAATGTAAATGAGTGTAATCTGCAGGCAAGCTCCACAATCATTCCTAAGTGTGTGCGCGCGCGTGCGAATGAAATGCCCGTTCTCACTCTGCAGCGCCACACTGTGCTCCGTGTGTGTCCATCTCTGTGATCTCCACAGTGTACGAGTCCACGGGATTGTTGTTTCCTGAGTCCCAGCGAATCAGGGCAGCTTCTGGGCAGCTACTGCAGCCCCTTTCCTTGATGGCTGGAGGTGACGGCACTGGGAGAGGTAGACACATTAACTTCTTCCTACTGTTGATGTCTAGTCTAATCTTTCCATTTTCGGGGTTTCTGGATACTGGGCCCTATAGCAGCTTGATTTAACACTTGTTTTAGTACGTAGTTTGTGTCTGTGTCGTACCTGTCATGTACAGAGCCTTCTCGCTGGCAGGGCTGATACCCGTGGTGTTGGTGGCCATCACCCACAGCTCGTACTGGGCGTTGGGAAGCAGATCGGTCACCCTGCAGTGGGTCTCTTTCACCTTCACCTTGCAGACTGAACACAAGGACCAGCGTTAGTTAGAGGCTTCTCGGCTCTAGATGTACAAAGCCTTGCTGTACACCACATATTCTTCCTTTGATTTTGTTCTTAAACTTATGTTAACTTCTATTATATTAGACATTACATTTCAAAAAGGTAAAAACTAATGTTTTGGGGTTTTGTTGACTTCCTATCTAATCCTAACCCCCTCTGGATGTGATGATTGTTAATGGTGATCTGCTGCTTCTTTATTCCGTTGCATGCCTGGCTGCATGAGAGCCCCAGATGTGTCACAAGACATTCCCTTATCGTGGTGTTGTTTAAGAAGGGTTCGAGCGTAAGAGTAGTCACGGCTCTCGGCTTGGTATGGCACATATATGCTACATCGTCCATCGCAGCGTGGGTGGATCCACACCGTCGGTTCCGTGCGTGTTGTCCGCGGGCAAGTCCTCCAACACCGGTCTGTAGAAGAGTTCGTAGAACTCCACGGTGTCGTCGGAGAACAGGTTCCAGCGAACGCGCAGCGAGGTCTGGGTCGCAGAGTTCGCCATCTGGGGGTTGATGACCGGCGCAGAAGGAGCTGGAAGGAAATCAAAAGAACAGAGAACAGAGTCTACAACGCTCAATTCATTGACGCATATTCAAATTTTACCGCATAATTGCATTCACAAATGGAGACCATTGCAGTTGATATTTTTCTGCAGACAATAGTTCACTCTTAGTCATTTAGCTGATTAGTTTAGCCAAAGTGAATTACAGCTAACCCTAGATGCAGGTCATTGGATTAGGGTTAGCAGGGGTTAGGGTTAGCAGGCACCTTATTAACCTTATTTCTCTATAGGGAACATGAGAGAACATGAGGATGATTTACAGAGAGTTGGGTGTCTAGTGCAATGCCTTCAACAAGGGAATGAATCATGAAATCGCATCATGTTTAAAAGCATTGACACAAGCTGTTGTGTACATAGTCAGTCCAGGAGTGGGGTTCTGCAGCTGGACAGTGGACAAGCCGGCACACCTGGAACAACACTGATGGAGTCCATCATGGTCTTCACATCGGACAAGTCGTCCTCAGGTGTGTTGAGCTCTAGGGCCGTGGACAGCGTCAGGTCCATCTCCTCTTTGGCAAACTCCTCGATTCTGGTGAAGTAGGAAAAGGTGCATCAGAAGCCAGCACTTGAACCTACAGAACTCCATAAAGTGGGACCACAATAATTTCCATAATTCGATTATTAGTCGGTGTCCTGGTTATGTAGACGTTAGAAGTGCTGAAACGGTGCAAAGTGATTAGCCTTGTATAAATCAACACCATTCTCCTGCAGTCTGAGGGATCATTGGCAACACCCAGTGCACCCACATGCTGTATTAGACACACTGAACAAAGCTTTAATTACCTCTTAATGGTGGGCATTACTGCCTGTCAATGAAGAACAAAGTGATTAAACAGAACCACAGACCCTTGATTCGGATAGCAATTACAATCATTCCATTTTTCCACACTAAATACTCATTTGAACATTTAATGATTCATCGTTAAAGTGATTGCCAACGTTATTTTGTGCGTCTCGTTTTCACAATGGACTCTGGCTGAAGGCCCATGAAGACACACCTTCAGAAACAGCCTCTTGTCCTGGCTGCGGTAGATCCCCTGGGCCGTCTCGATGAGCTCCTTGGAGGAGTCTAATGTGCGCCCGCAGCCCAGCAGCTGTCCGTACAGAACCTCCAGCTGGCTCTTCTTGTCCTGGCCGAGCCGTGCGGCCCGCTGGTCGTAGCGCGCGGACAGGGTCTGGAGCACGTCAGCGTAGTGCTGCTCCAGGTGCTGCTCCCGACGCCCAAAGTTTTCCTGGGAACACATTGATGTGTGTTCATGTTTTTAGATGTTACATCAGTGTTTGTTTGCCATCAGCAGACACACACATACACACACAGGGTTGTGCTGAAGTCTGGTTATCAGTTCACATTTTCATTTCATATCTTGAGTTTGCACAACTTACAATGATTAGGTAACACTTGGGCACCTCCAGTCAAAACGCCATTTCTGGGCAAAAGCAAATCGATATATTTTACCTCTACAGTTAGGAAGATTTCTTCCAGATGGCCTGCGAAGTTCTCCATCTCCACAACCTTCTCTTGAAGTTGGTTTCTTGTGACGGTCATTTCCTCGTCAGCCTCCTCCTGCTCCTCCTGCTCCTCTGCACTGAAACATTCCTCAATCACAGCCAGCACACCTCCTCTACTGTCGTACAGATCCATGAGGAGAGGACGTCCTGCTATGGGACGGTACAACAGGGTTAGAAGCCTCTTCCAATGATTCTGTAGGGTAACCCTAACCCTGGACACGATATGTCCAAAAGCGGTAGGCATAGGATCATATGCTGCCAAGTAATATATATGCACATATTTCAATAATAGATTGCAATTTACCGTGATGAATGCGTTAATGTCCTTTTAATAAGGCATTCATGGGTCGATTTAGGAGGGTAGGTTCGTCATGCTCAAACGTTGCGTCCAAAGATGGATGTGACGGAAATAGATGTGGTGCACAAGGAGCTCAAATTACAAAATGAAACGTATTCTAATTCTTATTAAGCTGCTTGAACTGGGGTTAGCGTGTACTAGCATAAAAGCCAAGAAAACGCTTGATTTAGGACAAATACTAGGATCAAGTGTAACATTGTAACAGTGTGTTTTTGAGAACATGATCAACAGCTGATCCAAAAAGAGGAATTCCCGGTCACGTGGTTTTCTTTTTGAAAGGTCAAAGGTAAAGCTTCGTGACGTCAGAAATGGTGGCCGCTGTAAACACCAACACAGGCTCAAACATCGAGACGTAGCTCCGACACCTTCCTAATGGAGATGAATAGCGTGGACAATGAACGCGTGGATAGCTTAGACGGCTGGGTGGCGATAAAGACGAACCTTTTCGAGGAAAGCGAGGTCTTTAAGCTGGGCTTCATTGTTCAGTGGAGTGTGATCGAGTCAAAGTTTGCGGTCACCTGTCACAACAGGACGCTGCAGCGGCAGACGCGCAGGAAGCCCGCTGGAGTGGCCGACGATGACATGAGCTGGGCTGGGCTGTTCTCTCTCTGGGATTTGAGAAATATTCACCAGCAGCTGACGGGGGTCGCCGATATATTGGGGCCTTATTTTCCCGATTTATCAGACTTCGAAGACGGGAACATCTGGGATCTGCTGTTCCTCAATAGGAGGTCAAATGTGGACGATGATGACGGCGATAGGAGAGATTTAGATACGCCTTGTCGAAAACTGGAAAAGTATTTTAGCACGGCGATTGATATCTGTGGGCGAAAGATAGTACTCGACTCGTTGTTCTCTCAGGATGATGTCGAGGAGTACTTTGAAAATCTACAAGAGTTTAAGAAGAAGACTATGCAAGAAGAGGTGTCAAGGGCCAAGGATCACCTGAGAAAAGTAGGGCACTTGTTATTCCTACCAGTTTTTAAGTGAAGGCTCTTTCTGGCTGCATCATCACCTATGTGTTTTATAAAGGATGCAAGAGCCTTGTTATAGTATGTGTACTGTACTAATGTTGATGTGTCACATTCATACATTATTGTCTTTTTTCTGAAATCCCCAACCCACCATCTTTATACACACACACACACACACACACACACACACACACACACACACACACACACACACACACACACACACACACACACACACACATAGTTGCTGCAGAGCCACGGGGGTGCAGACAGGATGGTCCTGCTACTAGACATCTACCAGGAGGAAGACCAAGCCTACCAGGACGTGGTCACCACGGCCACCATCTTCTTCCAGTACCTGCTGCAGCCCTTCAGGGACATGCGAGAGCTGGCCTGCCTCTACAAGATGGAGATCCTGGTAAACAAAGACTTGCTATCCTTGGAGTGGCTTGGGTTAGGGTTAGGGCTAACCCTGACCGCCTATCTTTGGAGGGGTTAGGGTTACATCAGTGGGCTAAACATAATTCATGTGTTTTTTTTATTACACTGAATAAGCATTTCTCCTTTCTCCCTAACCCTGACCTCCTTTCTTCCGAGGGGGCTAGGATAGTGCAGTGGCTAGGGTCAGGGTTAGGGTTAGTTAGTTAGTTAGTTAGGGTTACTGTCTCCATGCTAAACGGCTGTGGGTTCAAACCCCAACGTCCGCAGTCACCCTGCATTAGCCCCTACCTTCTCTTAATGACATGCATCTAAAACAAGCCACAAGTCGCTCTGGATTGGAGCGCCTGCCTTTGTAACTAGTAAATAGATAAAGGTAAGATAAGAGGTTTTTGTTGATCCCATGTCGGACATTTGGGTGTCACAGCTGCAAGTGTACAGGATGTAAGTTAGGTGTTAACTATTATTTAATTAATATTAAGTTAGATAATACAAGTGTTTCTATTCCAAAAGCCCACGCCATTTCTCATTGACTATAAATAATACAATATCGTAAAAGCCATACTGGTACACTATAATATATCTCCAGGTGTTTTTTTTGTCCAAATATATAACCTCATGTAACTATATTGTATTCACTAAATTCAAATCTGAAGTCATTCAGGTTAGCAACAGTTGATGGATGAATCATTTGACTTGGAAATTTGAATACTTTCTCTTTATGATGCCATATAACCATTGTTTAAACACTCCATTGATGTATTCATCTATATTTTTGTTAATATAAATTCATTTAATATTTGAGTTTTTGTTGCGTTAGCAATAGAAGCATGAAGGTTTGAGTGTGGATAAACATGAATCATTGGGTGTTTTATAAATGATGGTTTTTAATTATTCTTGTAGCTCTATCTAGAGGACATATTAGCTGTGTTTTCCTCAGCTAAAATATTATGTGAGACTTTAGGTTCACTTTCACTTCCTGTCAAGTTTGAGCCTGACATCAGACCAATTCACAAGCACATATTAGACTGGAACCCCTCATTTCATTTTCAACTTCAAAGGGGCGTTATCAACGGGGATGCAATTAGATAATCACAGCAACAAAACGTGTGACATGGCGCTGAGCTGAAATTTGACTTTTACCAAACACACACACACACACACTATGCACACATGCACCAAGCACTTTTACCAAACACACACACACACTATGCACACATGCACCAAGCACTTTTACCAAACACACACACACACTATGCACACATGCACCAAGCACTTTTACCAAACACACACACACACTATGCACACATGCACCAAGCACTTTTACCAAACACACACACACACTATGCACACATGCACCAAGCACTTTTACCAAACACACACACACACTATGCACACATGCACCAAGCACTTTTACCAAACACACACACACACTATGCACACATGCACCAAGCACTTTTACCAAACACACACACACACTATGCACACATGCACCAAGCACTTTTACCAAACACACACACATACTATGCACACATGCACCAAGCACTTTTACCAAACACACACACACACTATGCACACATGCACCAAGCACTAGTACAAATTGGGACAGACTATATTGGTCACATGGGTTTGTGAGTGTAAAGCGTGTGAATCTGCTCACAGCGGGGAGATCTCCTTGTGTTCCTCCTGCAGAAGCTGCTGGACTACGAGGAGCTGGGCCCAAAGAGGATGTCTGCTCTGGAGAAGGAGGCGGAGGAGTGGAGGAGGAGAGCGGAAGAGGCTGTCTCCTCCATCCAGGACATCACCGTCAGCTACTTCATACAGACATCAAAAGCTCTTGCAGGTGCTCCCTTCAGTTGCTTTCTGTGATTCATATATATTGATATATATATCATATATATATATACCTGTCCAGGTATGGTCAAGCAGATGGAGGAGGACAAGGGCCGGTTCGGGTCGTCGGCGTGGGCCTCGGCGACGCCCAGACTGGAGAAACTGCGCTTCCTGCTGGCCAAGGAGACCCTGCAGCACATGAGGGCCTCTGAGATGTGTCTGAACCGCAAGAAGAATGGCATCAGAGACCGGGTGCGTGCACCCTGCCTGGATGGTCTAACCCTAACCCTGCCTGGGTGGTCTAACCCTGCCTGGATGGTCTAACCCTAACCCTGCCTGGATGGTCTAACCCTAACCCTGCCTGGATGGTCTAACCCTGCCTGGATGGTCTAACCCTAACCCTCCCTGTTTCTCATCATTAGCATTTCAAATGTGTCTTTCTGCCAGGAAATCTTATCCTGTCAAGGTCAGGGTTAGTCAGTCAGGCTGCTGTATTATTAATCTCTTCTAACATTGTAAAGTGCTGCCTCTCTAAGCCAACACTAGGGTCAGGGTTAGTCAGTCACTAGGCATGACGGGGTGTGGATAACAACATCAGTTGGCTCCTGGCACGCTGCTCTCTGTATGAATCATGCAGTCTGAGACACCCGTATGTGTGTGAATGTACAATATTTGTCTTTTCACAGAGGTATTATGTTATCATGATGTCGGTCTGTGCTGTGATATTGACAGTATGGGGGATTGTCAGTGTCTAAAAGGATTATGATGAAAACATGAACCCCCTCAAATGAATCAACCTGGGTATGAACCCAGTGTCAGTTGAGATGGGGAGCAGAGTTTTGTTGTCTGTTGATTGTTTGTCAGCAGACAATCTTTCTTTTTTCTCAAAGTCCAGACGATGAATCCCAGAATGCATTTTGATTTGCATTTCAGCCAACGCGTTGAATGATATCGTAGCAGTAAGCTAATCAGTTGGAATGTCGGAGTTTCGTTTTCAAAAAAGGATTATGTAATTGATTCGTTATGTCTAATATCTGTCCTCTCTCCTGCCCCCCCCCCCCCCCCCACATCCTGCCCCTGGCGGCAACAGATGAGGGGTCTAACGGCCGGGGGCCCTGGCGAGCCGTCTCAGCAGGAGGGCGTGGACCAACTGGAGCTGCAGTTTTACGAGGCCCAGTTGGAGTTGTACGACACCAAGTTTGAGATCCTGAAGAACGAGGAGCAGCTGCTCATGGCTCAGATAGACACGCTGAGAAGACAGATCAAAGGTAAGGAGCTACTTCATCCATCTTGTATTAGCTTCCTCACATCTACATGGAAGGTGATGAAACACGAATGAGACGTTACCTTACATTTATGTACATTTATTATGTTTATATACAAATAACTATACTGATATAAATATCAATCCAAAATGCCATAATAGACTAACCAGATAGTGTACATTGGAATGTATGCAGATTCAAGGTAAGATATTGGATTTGAGTTGTCATTTTCTTTTCTTCCTTGAACCTCGTATTGTGATACATTAAAGGGTATTCTTAACTAATATAGAACCGAAAAGTATCGGACAGATAACTAGGGACCAAGATCTTAAAGGACGATACCAGTCTGGGGGTGAAACCATCAAAACTGGCTTTCCTGGTTCACTTAAACATCAGTTGCAATACAATTTGTCAAAAGTACTTTTGTGCTGATTCTTCTCAAGAGCATTCGATAATAGCAGAAGCAGCTAGGTCTTGTGATGAGACATTTATACTGTTAAGTTGTCCACAAATACTCACAAACTGTACTGATGCAACGCACATTGATTCCAGAAGACCAAAATGCTGGATTGTTTTGTGTCATTCGTGGCGAGAGCAGGCTCATGCTAAATGCTCTTCGGGCAGAATCGGTACAACAAAGTCCTTTTGACAAATGATATTGGTAACAGAGTTAGTGAAGCCAGGAGAGACGGAGTGTTGTCCTTTACTTGATGATGGAAACACTCTTTGTCCTGTCTTGGTCACGTATTGCATCCAACTGTTTACCTCAAACAC
Source organism: Lota lota (assembly GCA_026745465.1). Taxonomy (NCBI): domain Eukaryota; kingdom Metazoa; phylum Chordata; class Actinopteri; order Gadiformes; family Lotidae; genus Lota; species Lota lota. The sequence continues at coordinate 1,971,763 of JACYXH010000438.1, forward strand.
ATGTGGTTGCCACATCGCACAGAGAAACAAAGAGTAACAATTCACCGATTGTTCCACCACCCCAAATGGACAGCCGGCTTTTTCCCTCCCTGATTGCAAGGATGTCGACCAAGCCTTTCATTAATTAATCTGCAACACCATTATCGCTGACAGTATGGCTGATAGCATGTGATAACAGGTTATCATGTTATCACATGGGATAGCATGTGATAACAGGTTATCATGTTTCACATGGGGTAGCATGTGATAACAGGTTATCATGTTATCACATGGGATAGCATGTGATAACAGGTTATCATGTATCACATGGGGTAGCATGTGATAACAGGTTATCATGTTTCACATGGGGTAGCATGTGATAACAGGTTATCATGTTATCACATGGGATAGCATGTGATAACAGGTTATCATGTATCACATGGGATAGCATGGGATAACAGGTTATCATGTTTCACATGGGGTAGCATGGGATAACAGGTTATCATGTTATCACATGGGATAGCATGTGATAACAGGTTATCATGTTATCACATGTCAGATCTCCATCATATTGCACCAGTGCGATGGCTCAGCCTTGAGGACCTCAAAGGCTGAACTGTTTACACCTTGAAGATCCTGTCTCAACCACGCCAGTCAGTCTGAGGGGAAACAGGTCTCACACATGCTATGGTGCGTTCTCCTATGCTTGAGTCATCAACGTATCAAAACCAAAGACGGTCAAGAACGCAAGCGGATATTGTTCATGAGGTGTCCCACGCTGACCTTTGAAACAGTTTAAACCGTGAATAGACTTTTCTGTTGCTGCCCCATCACTGGAACAATTTAGAATTAGCTCCATCCTAAAAAACGCATTTCTATTTTGGGGATGTACAAATGTCCCTAATTTATGCTCAAAGGGGTTGTTTGTGTTTTGAAATCCGAAGAGCAAGTAGGTCTCCTCCATAATCGAATTCAGATGGATTATTAAAAGGCCTAAAAACCAATGTGAACACATGGGCTCTGTCGCAGCAAACGCACCAACAGCAGTTGAAGATTCTTGGTTCAATCTCCCACTTTGGATGTCGTCACCCGACCATAAGCCCTCAGGCAGGTCAGAGGAAACTCCTTAACTCCTCTAATACATGTGGCATTTATGGTATGTAAATATCTCTGTCATACAGCTACAATAGGAGCTATTATGATGAGTGTGTGTGTTTCAGAGCAGAAGGAGGAGGTGGTGTACTATCATGTGTGTGTGTGTGTGTGTGTGTGTGTGTGTGTGTGTGTGTGTGTTTCAGAGCTGAAAGAGGAGGTGGTGTACTATCATGTGTGTGTGTGTGTTTCAGAGCTGAAGGAGGAGTTGGTGTACTATCGTGTGTGTGTGTGTGTGTGTGTTTCAGAGCTGAAGGAGGAGGTGGTGTACTATCGTGTGTGTGTGTGTGTGTGTGTGTGTGTGTGTGTGTGTGTGTGTGTGTGTGTGTGTGTGTGTGTGTGTGTGTGTGTGTGTGTGTGTGTGTGTGTGTGTGTGTGTGTGTGTGTGTGTGTGTGTGTGTTTCAGAGCTGAAGGAGGCGGTGGTGTACTATCATGTGTGTGTGTGTGTGTTTCAGAGCTGAAGGAGGAGGTGGTGTACTATCATGTGTGTGTGTGTGTTTCAGAGCTGAAGGAGGCGGTGGTGTACTATCATGTGTGTGTGTGTGTGTTTCAGAGCTGAAGGAGGCGGTGGTGTACTATGATGTGTGTGAGGATCAGGAGGAGCTCCAGAGTTTGGTGCAGACGGGCCTCCACCACACTGACTCCTCCTCCTCCTCCGCCCGCCAGCTGAAGCGAAGCCTCATGAAACTGGAGACCAAAAGAGCTGGCATCTGCTCCCGGAGAGCCTACCTGCGCAACAAGAAGGTGTGTGTCTGTGTGTGTGGAACTCTTCTCTGCTGTGTGTGTGTGTGTGTGTGTGTGTGTGTGTGTGTGTGTGTGTGTGTGTAACTCTTCTCTGCTGTGTGTGTGTGTGTGTGTGTGTGTGTAACTCTTCTCTGCTGTGTGTGTGTGTGTGTGTGTAACTCTTCTCTGCTGTGTGTTAGGATCAGTGTGTGTGTGTGTAACTCTTCTCTGCTGTGTGTGTGTGTGTGTAACTCTTCTCTGCTGTGTGTGTGTGTGTAACTCTTCTCTGCTGTGTGTGTGTGTGTAACTCTTCTCTGCTGTGTTAGGATCAGTGTGTGTGTGTAACTCTTCTCTGCTGTGTGTGTAACTCTTCTCTGCTGTGTGTGTGTGTAACTCTTCTCTGCTGTGTGTGTGTGTAACTCTTCTCTGCTGTGTGTTAGGATCAGTGTGTGTGTGTAACTCTTCTCTGCTGTGTGTTAGGATCAGTGTGTGTGTGTAACTCTTCTCTGCTGTGTGTTAGGATCAGTGTGTGTGTGTAACTCTTCTCTGCTGTGTGTGTGTGTAACTCTTCTCTGCTGTGTGTGTGTGTAACTCTTCTCTGCTGTGTGTGTAACTCTTCTCTGCTGTGTGTGTGTGTAACTCTTCTCTGCTGTGTGTTAGGATCAGTGTGTGTGTGTAACTCTTCTCTGCTGTGTGTGTGTAACTCTTCTCTGCTGTGTGTTAGGATCAGTGTGTGTGTGTAACTCTTCTCTGCTGTGTGTGTGTGTAACTCTTCTCTGCTGTGTGTTAGGATCAGTGTGTGTGTGTAACTCTTCTCTGCTGTGTGTGTGTGTAACTCTTCTCTGCTGTGTGTTAGGATCAGTGTGTGTGTGTAACTCTTCTCTGCTGTGTGTGTGTGTAACTCTTCTCTGCTGTGTGTTAGGATCAGTGTGTGTGTGTAACTCTTCTCTGCTGTGTGTGTGTAACTCTTCTCTGCTGTGTGTTAGGATCAGTGTGTGGAGGCCAACAGACATAAGCAGAGCGTAGCAGACCACAGCTCCGTGCTCTTCAGCCAGCACCACCACATCCACCTGGTCAGCCCCCCTGCCCTACTCTGAACAACACTCTGAAATGAGCAGGAAGTCCTTTCCTTTAATGTGTACATATGTGGGCCGTAATATGTAGCATGGTTATCTTCAAATAATGCCTTTCTAATACTTTTGTATTACGATTTAAATTGTCAATCTGTGTGAAACAGCTTTTGTCATTACGCCCCATGATGTGGAAAAAAAGATTAGTATACTTTTTATTACTACTACGTCTAACATTGTCCCAATCCTCTTCCAAGTTATTTCATTGTCTTAGACAATGAACAATATGTCCCTTCTTCTATTCCTCTCGCGTGTCGTCTCTAGAAGAGAGAGCAGAGACGAGAGGAGGAGCGGACCAGGAAGGAGTGGGTGGACCAGGAGAGACAGAAGACCATCGCTAGACTCCGCTCCTTCAGAGAGGTCAGCCTGGTCTCCTCTCATGTTCCCTCTGTGGACAGAGTCTGCACTCAACGAACCAGAGATCCAAGAATGAATTGTTGGATGAATGAGTGAGGGTGCACCTTTGCATTCATAAAATGATTATGGCGCATGGTATTTGTGTGTCCATGTGTGTACAGTGTGTGTGTGTGCATACATGGTTTCCTCTACACTTTGACCATGATTACTTGCAGGAGTGACTCCGTGATTTGTCTTTCCCTCCTACAGAAGCGCCAGGGCCAGTACATGCTGAAGACACCACACTCCAAGATGGCCTCCACAGAGCCACTGTGTCCTGATGAAGGACAGCCCATGTCCTTCATCAGCCTGGACCCCACCCCACCCGCACCCAGAAAGACCCCCAGGAAGAAATGCCAGCCTGCCAAGCCCAAAGACATCCCCATCCAGATCTTTGCACCACCACCACCTAAAACACCACCTCCACCACCACCATCAACAGGTGGCCCACCGACTATGCCACCACCGCCTCCCCCACCTCCCCCGCCTCCCCCACCTCCCCCACTTGCTTCTTTTCTACCGCCTGCAGCCTCCCCAGACACGCCCATGGCCCTGAGTGACAAGCAGGCTCCTCCCTTCCCAGCCAAGAACACCCTGAAGCAGAACCTCGGTGAGTTACGTGTTGTTCAGTTACAGTAGATCACGGGTGAATGGGTTAAGAAATCTGTTTTGTTATTTCAGTACCTTGGACAGATATTCCTTCAGAGCAGGATGCACCCTTTTTGAAAATATCTGCATGGAAGGGTAGGCATTGGAGGTGGTGGCAACACCTATAGCAATAAGCTGTCATTTCAGGTGTGTTTTTGGACTTAACTTCCCAGATCCAAACAGTGTTGCCTGTGTGACATCAGACAGTTTGAAGTTGGTTTACTGGCAACCCTAGCAGGGACCGGAACAGTCCACTGCTTCCCAGAGCTGAAGAGGGGGTCAGTTAAGCTCGCCTGCCCTCTCTGGCCAAACAACCACTGCTGGGGTTAGGGTTAGGGTTAGCTCGCCTCTGGCCAAACAACCACTGCTGGGGTTAGGGTTAGGGTTAGCTCGCCTCTGGCCAAACAACCACTGCTGGGCAGGGTTAGGGTTAGGGTTAGCTCGCCTCTGGCCAAACAACCACTGCTGGGCAGGGTTAGGGTTAGGGTTAGCTCGCCTCTGACCAAACAACCACTGCTGGGGTTAGGGTTAGGGTTAGCTCGCCTCTGGCCAAACAACCACTGCTGGGCAGGGTTAGGGTTAGGGTTAGCTCGCCTCTGGCCAAACAACCACTGCTGGGCAGGGTTAGGGTTAGGGTTAGCTCGCCTCTGGCCAAACAACCACTGCTGGGGTTAGGGTTAGGGTTAGGGTTAGCTCGCCTCTGGCCAAACAACCACTGCTGGGGTTAGGGTTAGGGTTAGGGTTAGCTCGCCTCTGGCCAAACAACCACTGCTGGGGTTAGGGTTAGGGTTAGCTCGCCTCTGGCCAAACAACCACTGCTGGGCAGGGTTAGGGTTAGGGTTAGCTCGCCTCTGACCAAACAACCACTGCTGGGCAGGGTTAGGGTTAGGGTTAGCTCGCCTCTGACCAAACAACCACTGCTGGGGTTAGGGTTAGGGTTAGCTCGCCTCTGGCCAAACAACCACTGCTGGGCAGGGTTAGGGTTAGGGTTAGCTCGCCTCTGACCAAACAACCACTGCTGGGCAGGGTTAGGGTTAGGGTTAGCTCGCCTCTGGCCAAACAACCACTGCTGGGCAGGGTTAGGGTTAGGGTTAGCTCGCCTCTGGCCAAACAACCACTGCTGGGGTTAGGGTTAGGGTTAGGGTTAGCTCGCCTCTGGCCAAACAACCACTGCTGGGGTTAGGGTTAGGGTTAGGGTTAGCTCGCCTCTGGCCAAACAACCACTGCTGGGCAGGGTTAGGGTTAGGGTTAGCTCGCCTCTGGCCAAACAACCACTGCTGGGGGATAGAAAACTGAAGTTAAAACAAACTATGTGTCACTTGGGATTTTAAAACTAACTTTTATTTTAAGATGACTCAAAACAGAGTTTCATCCTCTGCTCTAATGTCTGATACACAAGACAAGCTTCATCTTTAACTGCAGTGCTCTCAACGGCTTGTAAAGCATCTTGCAGGCTTTCACCTTCATTCATCAATAATGTATTTCTGTCTGATCGTATTAGCACTGCTTAAGCCAGTGGCCTGCACTGGACCAGCATATCAGAACTGGACTGAACTTGATGTCCATTTCTACCAGTACTACTTACTTAGTACTCCTAGTTTTCAGTACTATTTCTACCATTTACTATTTATTTATTACTTAGTACTGTACTACTATCTTTCAGTACTATTTCTACTATAAACTATTACTATTTATTGAGTCCTTAGTGCTCCTAGTTTTCACTATTTCTACTATGAACTAGTTATTGGTCCTTGGTGCTCCTAGTTTTTATCCAGATCGTAGTGTTTTCCACTGTCCAGGACGTCCATGAGCAGTGGGTGTTCATGGATGAGCAGGTAGAGGTCCACAACGAGGACTACAGGTAGACTGAGAGGTTTGGTTAGGTTAGGTTTTAGACTGCAGAGGTTAGGTTAGGTTAGGTTAGGTTTTAGACTGAGAGGTTTGGTTAGGTTAGGTTTTAGACTGCAGAGGTTTGGTTAGGTTAGGTTAGGTTTTAGACTGAGATGTTTGGTTAGGTTAGGTTAGGTTAGGTTTTAGACTGAGATGTTTGGTTTGGTTAGGTTAGGTTAGGTTTTAGACTGAGATGTTTGGTTAGGTTAGGTTTTAGACTGCAGAGGTTTGGTTAGGTTAGGTTAGGTTTTAGACTGAGATGTTTGGTTAGGTTAGGTTAGGTTTTAGACTGCAGAGGTTTGGTTGGGTTAGGTTAAGTTAGGTTTTAGACTGCAGAGGTTTGGTTAGGTTAGGCTAGGTTTTAGACTGAGATGTTTGGTTAGGTTAGGTTAGGTTTTAGACTGCAGAGGTTAGGTTAGGTTTTAGACTGCAGAGGTTTGGTTAGGTTAGGTTAGGTTAAGTTAGGTTTTAGACTGCAGAGGTTTGGTTAGGTTAGGTTAGGTTTTAGACTGCAGAGGTTTGGTTAGGTTTTGGTTAGGTTTTAGACTGAGAGGTTTGGTTAGGTTAGGTTAGGTTTTAGACTGCAGAGGTTTGGTTAGGTTAGGTTTTGGTTAGGTTTTAGACTGAGAGGTTATGTTAGGTTAGGTTAGGTTTTAGACTGCAGAGGTTTGGTTAGGTTAGGTTAGGTTTTAGACTGAGAGGTTATGTTAGGTTAGATTAGGTATTAGACTGCAGAGGTTTGGTTAGGTTTGGTTTTAGACTGAGAGGTTAGGTTAGGTTAGGTTAGGTTTTAGACTGAGAGGTTTGGTTAGGTTAGGTTAGGTTTTGGTTAGGTTTTAGACTGAGAGGTTTGGTTAGGTTAGGTTAGGTTTTAGACTGAGAGGTTTGGTTAGGTTAGGTTAGGTTTTGGTTAGGTTTTAGACTGAGAGGTTAGGTTAGGTTAGATTAGGTTTTAGACTGCAGAGGTTTGGTTAGGTTAGGTTAGGTTAGGTTTTAGACTGAGAGGTTAGGTTAGGTTAGATTAGGTTTTAGACTGCAGAGGTTTGGTTAGGTTAGGTTAGGTTTTAGACTGAGAGGTTTGGTTAGGTTAGGTTAGGTTTTGGTTAGGTTTTAGACTGAGAGGTTAGGTTAGGTTAGATTAGGTTTTAGACTGCAGAGGTTTGGTTAGGTTAGGTTAGGTTAGGCTAGGTTTTAGACTGAGAGGTTCTGGTGGACCAGAACCTTCTGGGAGCCAGCCTCGTCTCACTTCCTAAGCGTGTCGTCCTCAGGGACCATGGACGAGGTGCTGGCCTCTCTGCAGCGGGGTCAGATCCGGCTCCGCAAGGTCACAGGGACAGCGCCCCCAGCAGGTGACCCCAGGGATGGCCTGATGACAGCCATCCGCCAGGGGGTCGCCCTGAAGAAGGTCTGTAGAAGAGATCCCCCCCCCCCCACACACACACACACACTGCTGTCTGGGATTACTTTTGTAACTTTGAATGACAGATTAGATGTGAGATAATCATTTTAATATTTAATAATGGCTTGGAGATAATTATCACCTGTAGTTCCTTCAGATATACAAAACATTGTTAGGATGAACATGGGTTTGGACAAATTGAATGGCAGCAACAAAAACATCAGAATCTCGTTATAACTATAGCTTCAACTGTAGCTACAACTCAAGCCACTAGAGGCTGCTAATGGGAAACTTAAATAGTGCAGGTTTAAGCCAATTATTATTTGTTCACACCATCTCCATCACAAAGAAAGCCCTGGGGGGTGTGTTAGTCTGAACTGAAAAGCCAAAGTGTGTGTGTGTGTGTGTGTGTGTGTGTGTGTGTGTGTGTGTGTGTGTGTGTGTGTGTGTGTGTGTGTGTGTGTGTGTGTGTGTGTGTGTGTGTGTGTGTGTGTGTGTGTGTGTGTGTGTGTGTGTGTGTGTGTGTGTGTGTGTAGGTGGTTGCCGTGCGCGGCGACGTGCATGACGACAGCCGGGACTCGGAGCTGGAGCGCAGCATCAAGGCCGCCATGCGGAGGATGAAGAAGGTTTCAGCCGACACCGATGAGGACTCGGATGAAGATGAGATACACAGCTCTGAGTGGGACAGCTGAGGATGCACACATGTGTACACACACACACACACATACACACATATATATATATATATGACTTTAGTCTTCCAGTCTGATGGATACCAAATGCCAAGAGGTGAATGTAAATGTGTTGCTTTACCTCCAGCAGTAGCAATGAATGAACTGAATGTTACAGGATGACAGCTTGTCAGCCTATTACTATTATATTATAGTATCTGAATGCACAGCCAATCTCCAGACCCATGCATTATTAGCACTACTATAACACCTGGTTTTTATTTTAATATCAATTGATTATTGCTACCATCCCAGGCATAGTCCAGATTATGACTTTATTATTAGCCAAAGCAATTTATCCTACAATTTCTGGGCTTTTTAATGTGTTTTTAATAAGAGATAATGAGGAATTTACAATAATTGGAAGAATGCCTTGTCCATTTAAACATGTATGGAGGTTTTCTTCATAAAGTTGTATTCCTAATGCCAGGTAAAACTCTAACCCATGGCAAAACCCCGATTTTGCCATGTGGTTCCTGTCCTGAGATTAACATTTAGTTTGAAAGTTCTGGCCACGGACTCACCTTTTGCAATGAATACCACAAGCATTGTTGTCTTCAATTAAGACAATAATCTATTAAAGAATAAAACCTGTAAGGTCCCCCAGGCCAATTTAACTTGCAGTCAGCAGAAATATATGAATAGACCATTAACATGAATCAACGGAAGATGAAGTATTAGCAGATGGCCAAAATGATGGTTAATAGTTTACAGGGCTTTTGGTAAGGTAGCCAGAAATGTACATATGGTAGAATGTATTGCCATCTACTGTATGTGTGTGTAAAATGTTGATGAATGCACTGTTTTGTCTTCAGCCATACATTTGTGCTCATACTAGAGATGCGTATGCCTATTAATACCAGTATCGCGATTGTTTGTGTAAAAATAAAATCACTGAATACATCAATTATAAACACAACTATTAGCACACTATTTTGGGTAACCTTCCACATTATCTGTTCATACTTATATTTTATAGTTAGTCAGAACATCATTTTCTCAATATATACATTTCTCCTTGAGTGCCACAACAAATGAACCTGCTCTTTTAAAAGCAGATGTATGGTCATTGTTTGGGGTATCTCCAGGTACATCACTGTAGCACTGTTTGGGGTCTCTCCAGGTACATCATTGTAGCACTGTTTGGGGTATCTCCAGGTACATCATTGTAGCACTGTTTGGGGTATCTCCAGGTACATCACTGTAGCACTGTTTGGGGTCTCTCCAGGTACATTCACGTGACCTGCGCATCCCAAGGAGAGAGGACTGGATACCGGAGTCCCTGATGTTGAAGGATCGACAGAGCTTTTACTTTTGTTTTAAAGCTGCAGACAAAGCTCTTCATTTAATTGACCCTTCAGACCCACAGGTCCAAGTAAAATACAATGAAACATGGATTGCCCCTCACTGCTGTTTGTGTTGAATTACCTGGGCTCAGTCAATTCTAAAGTGCCTTGTTGATCATGCTTCTCATACAAGATTAAACAGTTTACAGCTGTTCCCTTTCGCCTTTACTATTTTTAAATGTTTCCACATTTGCATGAGTGATGACTAATGAACATTGTCAATTCAACGCTTTACCAAGCATTCATTTGACTTACTGTCCCCCCATCCCAACGACCCCACTGGCTCTTACATAACCCTACCTCAGAGCTGAGTCCATGCAGATCCTTCTAACCCTAACCGGCTCTCTCTTACATAACCCTAACTCAGAGAGCTGAGTCCATGCAGATCCTTCTAACCCTAACCGGCTCTCTCTTACATAACCCTAACTCAGAGAGCTGAGTCCATGCAGATCCTTCTAACCCTAACCGGCTCTCTCTTACATAACCCTAACTCAGAGAGCTGAGTCCATGCAGATCCTTCTAACCCTAACCGGCTCTCTCTTACATAACCCTAACTCAGAGAGCTGAGTCCATGCGAATGCTTGTGTTTCTTAGGAACATTTCAACAACGCAGATGATGGCGTCACACCAGTGAGGGTGGAGGAGAGGCAGTGGTGGCGGGGGAAGGTGAAGATGAGAGGATAGGAGGAGGGGGGCACACATGTCAGATGCAGGGTGATCCCTGACCACAAGCCATACCTGTGTCTGTGGGAGATTCCGGCAGCCACTGTTTCTATGGCAACGGGGATATCAGCGGCGCTGGCCCACAGTGAGAGAGTCCTCTCTCTTTTAATGATGTTTCACTAAATCGCCCACTCAACACCCATCATACACTCAGGCACATTCAAAAAGAGTCACACGGTGCCTCGTCAGAAAGAAGAGGTGTGTGAAAAGGAGTCTTGACTATTTACACACCAGGTTTGCCCTTGGACTTGCCTTATCAGCATTCTGACAAAGAATGAACACAAAACTGCACGACTAACACAACTAGGAGGATTCCCGCAGTGGCTGGACACCGATTGACCTGAAAAGAGATCAACCAAACATGTAGATTTCATATAGTCAACCAGCCATGCACACATCTCTGTGCGGCTAAATGAGTGAGTGGGATTAAGTTGCCACGGCAACATGTCCTCTGGTCCACCACTGCAACTATCTCCACGGCGATGGAGGCGGGATGTGGAGTTCAGGCTTCCCACTTTCTCTGACTCGATTTCTCTTGATTTGGGAGGAAAGTATTCCAGCTTGTCAAAAACCTGCAGTTTATTTTGGTTTCCCGATCAATACTTTTTAAGAGCTATGGTTAGGATTGATGTACATCACCATGTTTCCCCATAGATTTGTATTCATGTCTTAAACCGAACAGACATAACTGTGCTGCCCTCCAATGCACATAAGAGTTAAAGTCACAAAATGTTTGCCCAAAAACTCATTTAGCTCAAAAAGTAAACGCTGAAGATAAGCTATGTCTTGTGGATGTGATGACCAAGCAAAGTACGTAGTCATTAAGCTAGAACCGTGGCATAAACAAATAAGTGCAGTGTTTAAAACCGTATGTGTGCTTTAGCATAATATGGCATGTTACAATTCAAGTGAATGTAATATCGAGACATCAATATATATGGAATACAGCCCAGTTGAACCTGTAAAGACCTCTGCCTCTGAAAAACACAAAAGTTGAAGTGAAAGAAAGACACAGACCCCACCCAATTGTAATTAAACTATATTTTAAACAATTGTCGTTTCTATGGTACAATATTCAACTTAGCTCACGAAAGGAGGACAGGAGGCATTTGTGGGAAAAGGAGACGATCACAAGTAGTGCATTCTGGGGTCTGCCAACCACACCAGCAACGGGTTGTAAAATGATCCAGAGATAAAGATTACACACTTAAAAAACCACTGTGTCCTACACATTGTTCCTGCACGGTGTGTACCAGGCTGACCAATAGATGCTGTGTTTCCCCTTCTTTATACTTTAGACACAATCCTGCAATTAAGTTATTTTATTAACAAAAAAATAAAGTCGTTCAGAAGCCATAGATCTGGTATGAATACATACATTGCAAAGTGTATTTGCGCAGAAATACACTTTGGGTTAAGGTAGTGTTCAGGGTTGATTCTAGAAAAATTACTTCTAAATAGGCACCCAAATAAATAAAGTTGTAAATCGAACAAGGAAGAAAAAAGTAATGAAGGATTGTAGATAGAAGGCCCCAGCCCTCTATAGCTTTTCTATGAAGTACACTTTCACATTATTATCCCAGTGTAGCAGCACAGATTCCCACCACCACCAGAAAAAAACCTTGTATGGGAAGCACACCAATAGAACGTGTTTCGAACACGGACATCTTTGTTCTACAAAACACACAAATATCGTCAAACATGCAAAGAAAAAGAATGTATTTTGATCACTTCACTCAAGGCAAAAGGGGTTCTTACAGTATACTAGTATTATTTGGATGAAAAACTCAAATTTCCCTCTTAATGCAAATAAATCTGTATTCAAAGATGGCAGCAAACCTTTGGAACACTATTGCTGTCTTGTGTGACCATCTGTGAGCCTTTGATTCTGACTTCAATGTCAAAGAGGCATTGAAAAAAAAAAATGGCTTGACACTTTCACCTTTTACCCTACAATGTAAGTTGGTTTTTTCTTAACAAAAACCTCTTGCTTTGTAATAAACATGTTTTTCCCTCCACAAAAAAACATCTGCTTGGTAGTGATGTCACTATGATGTCATTGTCATGATGTTATCACTCGGCCAGAGTTTCCTCAGCTGGAAGGGAAGGAGGGATGGTGTTAGGGAAGGAGGGATGGTGTTAGGGAAGGTGGGATGGGGCTAGGGAAGGTGGGATGGGGTTAGGGAAGGTGGGATGGGGCTAGGGTTAGGGAAGGTGGGATGGGGCTGTTCTAGCGCCGCCCGGAGGCACTTGAGTCGCGGCCTTCAATCATGTGTATGTGTGTGTGTGTGTGTGTGTGTGTGTGTGTGTGTGTGTGTGTGTGTGTGTGTGTGTGTGTGTGTGTGTGTGTGTGTGTGTGTGTGTGTGTGTGTGTGTGTGTGTGTGTGTGTGTGTGTGCGTGTGTGTGTGTAACCTAAACTAAGTACAAACTGTCTTCAAACACCTGAGATAGACAGGGGCGGGGGCTCTGCCGTGTTCTCCCCTCTGTAGGGTCAGGGTCAGGGTCAGGGTCAGGGTCAGGGTCAGGGTCAGGGTCAGGGTCAGCAGTGCTGCTGTCGCGTTCCCTCTGGTGTTAGCCCAGTTAGCCCTTTTGTTCATAAAGCAAGCCTGGCTTCATTGACATGGTACAAACAATCCTGGGGCTGAAACAAACGGTCAGGATCACAGATAGACGAGAATCCAAGAGCCCCCAACCGCCACCCAGCACCCATCTCCCCACCCTCGCCAGAACACAGCAGCTGGGAATGTCCCTACATTAAGCTCAACACAAAAAACAAGACTACATCCTCCCTCCACACATTTTACTCCACACTTTTTTCTGTAATAATTTTGTTCATTTCGATTCTTTTTGGAAAACCTAGAGCCGATTGTTCTGATTGGACCACACCTTTGGGTGAGGGGAAGAGGGAGGATGTCCTCGACGACAATACAATGCTTTAAATCCCTTCATATCTTTTAACCCTTGACCCTTTAGTTGCCCACGCCCAGCTTGGACAAGCCCTGGCGGAACTCGTGCAGTTCGTCGATCTTGCCGTCCAGGATGTCCATGAACCTCTTGAGCTCCCCCTGGATGTTGCCCTGCTTCTGTCGGTTCTCGTCCACGTCCACCTGCAGACATCCTATCCTGCCCTCCAGATCCGCGTTCTTCGTCTCCGCAGTCTGCCACCAGGGAGATAGGAATTCATTCATTCATATCAAAATAAACATTGAAATCCTTTTTTTTATGTATAGCTTTAATAATAAAAAAATACAATAAACTAGACGTGCATTTCTTTTAAAGAATGTATGTGGTTGCAGGAGACAACTCGTCGTATGCACAACTTTACATGAGCATGCTAACATGCTAATGCTAGCACGGCTAAAGCACGGCAAGTTTCAATTCCCTGGGCCACTTTGAAGCAGACTTGTGATTGATTGAATAATGAGGCTGAGCGCGAGTTATAGCGCCCCCTGTGGTCAAAGTGGTACTTTGCTTTCCGGAGACCTGCTTACGCGCGGTTTCTATATGTGTACCAACTTTGAGAACCCTGAGTTCTCACCTGAACCCTAACCCATACTGGCCTACACACTAACCCTAACCTTCGGAACGGTTCAAGTCAGGGTTTTTTCCCCCATTGACGTCCATTAGAAGAAATAGATCAGTGAGCAGCTGCAACAGTGGCAGTTTGAAATGGACCCTGTGACGTCATCTTTCTGAGACATCCACACCAAACATTCCACAATTCCTAAGGGGGGTGTTGTTGATGGGCCCACAAACTTATAGGTCCCTGTGCTGCTCTGAAGAAGACATAAAAAATCCTTTTTATAATCGTACCTGCGAATAAATGCCCATTTTTAACAGAATAAAAAATCCCTTAAGGTCGTCAATAAGGACCATGTGTACCAAATGTTGTGTCATTTGGGTTTATGGGTCTTTTTCCCGATTCTTTCAAGGTTTTCCAAACTTTCAAGGTCCAGAAACATTGATCCAGATGGCCTTATGTGTCATGAGGAGAAAGGTTCAGCCAACAAGGCCCAGATACCAAGTTTCACATGAGGAGAAAGGTTCAGCCAACAAGGCCCAGATACCAAGTTTCACATGAGGAGAAAGGTTCAGCCAACAAGGCCCAGATACCAAGTTTCACATGAGGAGAAAGGTTCAGCCAACAAGGCCCAGATACCAAGTTTCACATGAGGAGAAAGGTTCAGCCAACAAGGCCCAGATACCAAGTTTCACAAGTTCTAGCATTGACTGCGAGTCATAGCGCCCCTTGTGGTCACAACGGTACCATACATTTTGGAGATCTGCTTAATTCTGGTTTACATATGTTTCAAATTGGACAACTCCCAGGTGTAACATCTGGAGTGTTTTTTGCGTTTTTGCCCCATTCACTTTCCATAATAAATTATATGATAAAAAAATAAAGGTATGCAACGTTTGGTCTCTAAAAGTAGACGCGCACTGCACTGATATATGCAGACTGTTTGGCAGTGGTTTGGTTTTATTTCCTCAAAACCAATTACAGAAAACTGTAATTACGGAAAACTGTTATTACGGAAAACTGTTATTACAGAAAACTGTTATTACGGAAAACTGTTATTACGGAAAACTGTTATTACGGAAAACTGTTATTACAGAAAACTGTTATTACAGAAAACTGTTATTACGGAAAACTGTTATTACGGAAAACTGTTATTACGGAAAATTGTAATTACGGAAAACTGTTATTACAGAAAACAAGGCGGAAGAATAATTGGAAGAATAATTAGAAGAATAAGAATAGTGTGGCTTGCTTTGCAACCACACTATTAATATTATGTCATTCTTAAAATGTATGAAAAGGGGGAGAATAGTCCAGTGGCTAGGAGTGGTTCCAATGGTTTGAAAGGTATTGCATTTGACCTCCAAAAGTCCCCAGATGAACCTGTAGGGTTAGTGAGTAAGAAGCACCCACAGTGCCTTCTCTATACTGGCCTGCACACTAACCCATACTGGCCTACACACTAACCCTGCACCTAACCCTGCACCTAACCCTAACCCATACTGGCCTACACACTAACCCATACTGGCCTACACACTAACCCATACTGGCCTACACACTAACCCTAACCCTGCACCTAACCCTGCCCCATACTGGCCTACACACTAACCCTAACCCATACTGGCCTACACACTAACCCTAACCCATACTGGCCTACACCCTAACCCTAACCCATACTGGCCTACACACTAACCCTAACCCATACTGGCCTACACACTAACCCTAACCCATACCGGCCTACACCCTAACCCATACTGGCCTACACACTAACCCATACTGGCCTACACACTAACCCTGCACCTAACCCTAACCCATACTGGCCTACACACTACCCCATACTGGCCTACACACTAACCCTGCACCTAACCCTAACCCATACTGGCCTACACACTAACCCATACTGGCCTACACACTAACCCTGCACCTAACCCTAACCCATACTGGCCTACACACTAACCCATACTGGCCTACACACTAACCCTGCACCTAACCCTAACCCATACTGGCCTACACACTAACCCATACTGGCCTACACACTAACCCATACTGGCCTACACACTAACCCTAACCCTAACCCTGCACCTAACCCTGCACCTAACCCTAACCCATACTGGCCTACACACTAACCCTAACCCATACTGGCCTACACACTAACCCTAACCCATACTGGCCTACACACTAACCCTAACCCATACTGGCCTACACACTAACCCTAACCCATACTGGCCTACACACTAACCCTAACCCATACTGGCCTACACACTAACCCTAACCCATACTGGCCTACACACTAACCCTGCACCTAACCCTGCACCTAACCCTAACCCATACTGGCCTACACACTAACCCATACTGGCCTACACACTAACCCTAACCCATACTGGCCTACACACTAACCCTAACCCATACTGGCCTACACACTAACCCTAACCCTAACCCATACTGGCCTACACACTAACCCTAACCCATACTGGCCTACACACTAACCCTAACCCATACTGGCCTACACACTAACCCTAACCCTAACCCATACTGGCCTACACACTAACCCTAACCCATACTGGCCTACACACTAACCCTAACCCATACTGGCCTACACACTAACCCTAACCCTAACCCATACTGGCCTACACACTAACCCTAACCCATACTGGCCTACACCTAACCCTAACCCATACTGGAAAGAAATGGCCTATTTAACAATTACATAACAGACCGTTTTGTAGAGTTTTCTACAGTGTTGTTTGGCTCATTGTTGAAAACAAGATCAGGTTACTACAGTAACTGTATACGCCTAAAAAATATAAATACTCCTAAAAAGTGATGTCCATGAGACTAAAATATGTGCTGTGTGGCGACACATGTCTGGCATATCTCAGTCAATAGTCAGGGTACTGGTTTATGCATAGTGGCTGATACTCCCAGTAAGTCTTCTAGACCGGCTGGCAACAGGAGTGACACATTAATGCCATAGAGACCAGAGTAGGGAGGTGTTTTAAATAGCTCTAAACGGGTGGTGTGCGTGTGTGTGTGTGTGTGTACGTGTACGTGTACGTGCGTGTGTGCGTGTGTGCGTGCGTACATATTCTCCAGCTATTCTCTGAAACCAGAAGAGTCGGCTGTTCTTCTACAACAAGAACGCTGGCAGGACGGGTCGAAAAAAGGTACTTCAAAATAAAAAGGAAAACAACTAAAACATGCTGCTTTCATGTGAAATAATTGTTAACATCAATAATGACTGAAGAGAAACCTCCCCAAGTAGTGTGCAGTGGGAGTACAAATGGTGTGCTTGAATACATCCCAACTGGGTTGTTTTTTCAAATACCTTCTGCATCTGTGATCATCACAGACTTTCCTTTTGGATGGAGAGGGAGGAGGTATTCAAGGCACACCAATGTTATTCCAATGTCTCTCGCCCCTCTTTGTTGTGCGATGCGCGTTAGCCAGGGAGAGGACACTGCCCCATCCCGTTAGGGTGATCCTAGTGATTCATGCAGCGGGCTGACGCAGAGTAAAAGCCTGTCCCGGGAAACCAAGCAAAGTCCAACACAAGAGTCCTCAGCACGCCATTCCTGGCTGTTTCTTTCCCCTCTCTTCATGAAACACAAAGCATGAAAAAACTCAGCTGTGACTCAGAAGGTGTAGTGTGTGTGTGTGTGTGTGTGTGTGTGTGTCTGTGTGCGTCCATGTGTGTGTGTGTGTGGGGGAGCACGTGCGTCATCAAAATGACAGCTCATGTCCTAGTCTTGATGTTGGGCGTAGCATCGTAAACACGACAGAACCTGGACGTTCAGGTTTTACAGAGAGTAGTCTTGTGCACGTGGGAGGGTAAGGGTTAGAGATGCATTCCTGTGTGCTTCCTCTCTGTCAGGACGACTAGGGTTAGGGTTAGAGATGCATTCCTGTGTGCTTCCTCTCTGTCAGTTTGGTTCAACAGTACTTCCATTAGTTACAGGCCTTTCTGATCACGTCAAGTCCATGTTATTTGTTTAGTCCTTAATCCCAGCTACAGTCACAAAGGGGCTTCACAGGCCACACTATACACCCGATATACTAACTATACTAACACTGTACTAACCCCCAACCCCGAGTTCTCTAAAGGACAAGGGAAAACCTCCCAAATACTATAGGGAAGAAAGCTTGAGAAGGAACACCGAAGAGGGATCAGCTCTCCTTCCAGAATGGTAGCACAAAACAAAGCAGAAATTAAGGCTATGTACGATTACGATCTAACTAAACCATCAAGCTAATCCATACCCAAACTAAACCATCTAGCTAACCCGTTTTGGCGGAGATAATGTGAGATAATGATATTTCCAAGCTAGGCAATGTGTTACAGCTAATGAAATTATAATGACTATACTAATAATAATAATCACAAGAATTCTAATCATATTCATTACCACACACACACGTTTGTATGTGTGCGTGATGTTGCGTCAGAGGGTGAGGTGTGAACACACGCACACACACACACACGATGTAGCATCGTGTGTGTGTGTGTGCGTGATGTTGCGTCAGAGGGTGAGGTGTGAACACACGCACACACACACACACACACACACACACACACACACACACACACACACACACACACACGATGTAGCATCATGTGTGTCACCAGCCCTTGGGCCCAAACAATAATGGAGCCCTCCTCTTTTCTTCTCCTTCTCCATTTAAAACCCTGGCTCCCAGTGCATTACAGTGTCCCATCCTCTGTATGTTCAAGGTACCACTACTGTACTGAGCGCCGTGTTCACGTCTCCATCAAGACACTTCGGAGTGTCAGCTGGGGGCACATGGGTGCCTGAAGGCAAGGTCCCCTCTACACATGTGTATAGTCCAGACCCTTCAAAAGACTCTGCACTCTAACCTTTATTTAAGAGTAGAAGCATTGAAGCAGTAAGGTCTACTTTTTCAGGAGCAGCATGCCGCCTGCTTTATGTTCATGTCTTTGAAGAACGCACCCAGAGGATTAATATGCTTTTCCCTTCAACACGTTCATTCGTGAAAAGTGTCGACATGTCTCCAGGAAGAACACTCTTCCTGGCAGCTCCCCCTTCTCAGGGGAGGAGAGTGAAACGGTGCTCCCTTCTGTGTCTCCTTCTGAAGATTCAGACTTCTGAACGGAGCCTATGAACCCATGAAGGGGCAGGATTCACCCGTAGCTTATCGGTGATGCTCTCTCACTCGGCCATGAAGGGGGGTTAGGGTTAGGGTTAGTTAGTTCCAGGACTCACCCGTAGCTTATCGGTGATGCTCTCTCACTCGGCCATGAAGGGGGGTTAGGGTTAGGGTTAGTTAGTTCCAGGACTCACCCGTAGCTTATCGGTGATGCTCTCTCACTCGGCCATGAAGGGGGGTTAGGGTTAGGGTTAGTTAGTTCCAGGACTCACCCGTAGCTTATCGGTGATGCTCTCACACTCGGCCATGAGCTGAGGTATGATCTCCGCCTGCTTCCTGAGGTTCTGCAGCTCCTAGGAGAAGACAACATTCAGACAAATGGTCAGCTCCCCCCTCCACAATACCCCAATATCACCTCGTTAAAGTTGAATAAATACAATAGAACGGGCCGCTGCTGTAGAGAGGGAACAGGATAGTCCAGTAGTAGCTGAGTTGTTCAGCTGCCAGCAGAAAGATTCTGCAGGTGCAGATGCCAACATCTGCAGTCTTACCTGTAAGCATCCGTGAGGAAGACATGTATCTGAGTTCCTTATAAGTGGCTATGGATAAAATGAGTTTCAGATCCTCCTCAAGAACAAAGTGAATTGAAGTGATAATTGCAGGGAGTTTTAGGCCAGGGTTAGGGTTAGCCTTAGGGTTAGGGTTAGCCTTAGGGTTAGAGCCTTAGGGTTAGG
The DNA here is from genome assembly GCA_026745465.1 of Lota lota. Taxonomy (NCBI): domain Eukaryota; kingdom Metazoa; phylum Chordata; class Actinopteri; order Gadiformes; family Lotidae; genus Lota; species Lota lota. The sequence continues at coordinate 1,991,260 of JACYXH010000438.1, forward strand.
GTTAGCCTTAGGGTTAGGGCCTAGCCTTAGGGTTAGGGCCTAGCCTTAGGGTTAGGGTTAGCCTTAGGGTTAGGGCCTAGCCTTAGGGTTAGGGTTAGCCTTAGGGTTAGGGCTAGCCTTAGGGTTAGGGTTAGCCTTAGGGTTAGGGTTAGCCTTAGGGTTAGGGCCTAGCCTTAGGGTTAGGGTTAGCCTTAGGGTTAGGGTTAGCCTTAGGGTTAGCCTTAGGGTTAGGGTTAGCCTTAGGGTTAGGGCCTAGCCTTAGGGTTAGGGTTAGCCTTAGGGTTAGGGTTAGCCTTAGGGTTAGGGCCTAGCCTTAGGGTTAGGGTTAGCCTTAGGGTTATTCATTCATGGTCACCTTTTTAATGTAGCAGAGCAAGAAGGCGGACAAGTGGCTGTGCCGTCTCTCATCCAACATCAATCTAACAAGTGCTGCTTTATCTTCCAGGTCTAATTGAACATTGGAAAACGGGTGGAGTTAAATAAATAGCTGAATAATCTCTCTCTGGGGCTCACTCATCTGGTCTAGCATTTACCCTGTGATGAAGGTCAAGGGGCCACAGAGCCCCGGTCTTCATTAGGACTAACGCAGGCAAGGCCCCGATGGGATTATAGATTAGTGATGTCACAGATGAGGGGGACACTGTGCTAAAAGGATGGCTTCCTCACCTTTCTCCTTGAAAGAAGAAAATACACCTCGAATAGTTCCACTTTTAGTTAGATTCACGTTTTACTGGTTTATGAAGATGAATGCCTTCCAAATCTGTCAAAATCATGATGACAATTATTCTGTTTCGACTGACTGATAATGATTTATAATTATGCATATCGTGAATAATGATATGCATCTAACCCTAGAGGCTACAGAGCTCACTCATCCCCTAACCCTAGAGGCTACAGAGCACTCGTCCCCTAACCCTAGAGGCTACAGAGCACTCGTCCCCTAACCCTAGAGGCTACAGAGCACTCGTCCCCTAACCCTAGAGGCTACAGAGCACTCGTCCCCTAACCCTAGAGGCTACAGAGCACTCGTCCCCTAACCCTAGAGGCTACAGAGCACTCGTCCCCTAACCCTAGAGGCTACAGAGCACTCGTCCCCTAACCCTAGAGGCTACAGAGCACTCGTCCCCTAACCCTAGAGGCTACAGAGCACTCGTCCCCTAACCCTAGAGGCTACAGAGCACTCGTCCCCTAACCCTAGAGGCTACAGAGCACTCGTCCCCTAACCCTAGAGGCTACAGAGCACTCGTCCCCTAACCCTAGAGGCTACAGAGCACACTCGTCCATGAGACTCATCCCCTAACCCTAGAGGCTACAGAGCTCACTCATCCCCTAACCCTAGAGGCTACAGAAGAGACTCTACTATACTAATACTAATGATTAGTGATGAGTATTGTCAAGAGGAAGACCAAACATCCAGCAAGCATCAAGCACACACTTTTATTACAGCACGTAGTAAAGTACAAGCCTTTTTATCCAGGTGCACACTGAGGGTTATATATCCTCTCACCTGTTCTTTGTCTTGTAGCTCCGCCTCCAGCTCCTGCACTTTGGCAGTCAGCTGAGCGTTCCTCTCCTTCTCCTGGCTGGCCTCCTTACACTGGGCTTCCAGCTCGCTGATCTGAAGTCAGTCAACACAGGAAAACATTGTTCATCATGTCTGTTTTACTGAGAGAAATCATGGATCAGAAAGTAGAGGTTTTGTGAAATGTTCTTTGTGGACCAGTGGTTTTCAAACTGTAGATGTGATATATAGTGCCTATAGTGTATTATCTACACATATGCTAACTTGTCGGTGTAGCAGGAAAATATTTGTAATTATCTTTGGCAGAGAGATTACAATTTTGACTACGGTTTAGTCATAATTTAAGACATGCATCAAATCAGTGTTTATAATCAGATTATTGTGAATCTTGAGATGGAATATTTACATTCAGAACAACATTTTTTATACAATACAGATACAGCCACCCAACAGCAATGCTTCTCTTAAAAACCAACATTGTGTGCAACTCAGTACCAAAGAGAGCATTTAAACGGTTTCAGCAGCAGTCTCCTAACTGCATCAGCTCGCATCGACCGTACAGTCGCCAATCAGAAGCCCTTCTGCTCTTGAGGTGTGAAACATCAGACATCACATGCCACCCGTCTCCACACAAGAGAGCACAGCTTCACTGAACAAAAACCTTTTGCTGCCAAATCCTTTTTTATATCGATTTATTTTTACATTCACACCGACAGCGTGGAGCAGCTTACCATGCGCCGAATTCAATGTAGCAAGAGACGTCCGGATGAAGGACGAACATAGCCTTTCAACGTGTACGTCGACGTGCATCTCTTCCAGCATCATCACCACGCTACCTTCAATCTCTCTTCCTATTGTGTGTGACGGCAGTCTACCTGTCAGTCAGAGCATCACCAAGCTGCCGTCAATCTCTCTTCCTATTGTGTGTGACGGCAGTCTACCTGTCAGTCAGAGCATCACCAAGCTGCCGTCAATCTCTCTTCCTATTGTGTGTGACGGCAGTCTACCTGTCAGTCAGAGCATCACCAAGCTGCCGTCAATCTCTCTTCCTATTGTGTGTGACGGCAGTCTACCTGTCAGTCAGAGCATCACCAAGCTGCCGTCAATCTCTCTTCCTTTCCATTTTGTTCTTGTTTTGCTCTCCTTTTAATAGAACCCAACAGTTGGAGGGGTGGGGTCTATCTCTGCATGACGGGACTCCTCCACCCTCACCACCACCCCCACCACCTACCACTGCGCGTTTGGCCACAGCGTTACTCAAAGCAAAGGGAAAAGGTTCACAGACCAAATGGTGTGTTAACAAAAACGAATGGTACGTTCACACCGACAAAAGGGCTGGTTTGCGAGCCAATCAAAGAGCTGCATTGGGTGCAGTGCATTCTGGGATGGCGTTTCGAGGAGAGCCTGTACCTTGTCCCGCAGCGCGTCGCTCTCCTCCTGGCAGACGCTCAGCTGCTTCTTCCAGCTCTCCACGTTGGCTGAGGACTCCTGCAGCGTATCCACCAGCCGGGCATTGCTCTCCCGCAGGGTCTGGAGCTCCGTCTCCCACTTCTTGGCGTTGGTGTTGCTGTGGTGATGAGGAGAGTTGGGAGGGCGGTTGAGACAAGGCTGAGGGTTTGAAATGGTGACATACATCCAAGCACTATAATGGCCAGAGAACATCTGGCGGTCCAGGAATTAAAATGTGTCCTTTCAGGCGGACTTGTACTTGAACTGGTGTCACCAACACAACATGAATCCACAGAGGACGTAACGCAACAGAAGTATGAGTGTCAGGTGTCTCACTACTAATCAAAAGACAAATCTATGTGTGTGTGTGTTTATCCATCTGTCATCCTAGCCCTGTGTGTGTGCGTGTCACAGTGAAGCGGTGGTGTGGGGAGAGAGAGACATTGAAGTCCATTTTGCATGCATGGCCAGGCCGGAGCCTCTGTCCATCAGAGGTAGAGAGACTCTATGGCCGACCCCTCCTTCCCAGAGCCCCCGCCCCTTCTTCCACTGCTTAGCTTCGCACAGCTTTGCTAAAAGGCAAATGATCTGGTCTACCCCCGCCAATAGTAGAAAAGTTAGCTATAAATTGATAATGAGCTAGTGTAACCAAGGCAACAGGATCCTGTACCAAACTCTTTTGCTTAATAATACAAGAGGGTATTACGGTTACCCTAACACCCTAACCCTAACCCGTGTGACCCCCTAACCCCCTACCTCTGCTCCACGGCGGTCTTGAGGCGGTCGTTCTCGCTCATGAGCAAGGCAGCCTCGGGGCCTACGTGGGAGATCTTCTCGTCGTCGGTCCCATTAATGCTGGAGGCCTGGGGGCTGGAGGCCTGGGGGGTGGAGGGAGTCTCGCGCCCCGATTCCTGATGGTCAGAGAACGAGTTGACGACAACAACGTGAGTCTATGTCCACTGTTTACCTTTCTCTCTAGTAGCAACACTGTAGCATTACAACAGTAACACTACAACAGTAACACTATAACACTATAACACTATAATACTAACACTATAACACTACAACAGTAACACTATAATACTAACACTATAGTAGCAACACTGTAGCATTACAACAGTAACACTACAACAGTAACACTATAACACTATAATACTAACACTATAGTAGCAACACTGTAGCATTACAATAGTAACACTACAACAGTAACACTATAACACTAACACTATAGTAGCAACACTGTAGCATTACAATAGTAACACTACAACAGTAACACTATAACACTATAACACTATAATACTAACACTATAGTAGCAACACTGTAGCATTACAATAGTAACACTACAACAGTAACACTATAACACTATAACACTATAATACTAACACTATAACACTACAACAGTAACACTTTAATACTAACACTATAGTAGCAACACTGTAGCATTACAATAGTAACACTACAACAGTAACACTATAACACTATAATACTAACACTATAACACTACAACAGTAACACTATAATACTATAACACTATAATACTAACACTATAACACTACAACAGTAACACTATAATACTAACACTATAGTAGCAACACTGTAGCATTACAACAGTAACACTACAACAGTAACACTATAACACTATAACACTATAATACTAACACTATAACACTACAACAGTAACACTATAACACTATAATACTAACACTATAACACTACAACAGTAACACTATAATACTATAACACTATAATACTAACACTATAACACTACAACAGTAACACTATAATACTAACACTATAGTAGCAACACTGTAGCATTACAATAGTAACACTACAACAGTAACACTATAACACTATAACACTATAATACTAACACTATAACACTACAACAGTAACACTATAATACTATAACACTATAATACTAACACTATAACACTACAACAGTAACACTATAATACTAACACTATAGTAGCAACACTGTAGCATTACAACAGTAACACTACAACAGTAACACTATAACACTATAATACTAACACTATAACACTACAACAGTAACACTATAATACTAACACTATAGTAGCAACACTGTAGCATTACAACAGTAACACTACAACAGTAACACTATAACACTATAATACTAACACTATAACACTACAACAGTAACACTATAGTAGCAACACTATAGCACTACAGTAACACTATAGTAGCAACACTATAGCACTACAGTAACACTATAGTAGCAACACTATAGCACTACAGTAACACTATAGTAGCAACACTATAGCACTACAGTAACACTATAGTAGCAACACTATAGCACTACAGTAACACTATAGTAGCAACACTATAGCACTACAGTAACACTATAGTAGCAACACTATAGCATTATAACAGTAACACTATAGTAGCAACACGATAGCACTACAGTAACACTATAGTAGCAACACTATAGCACTACAGTAACACTATAGTAGCAACACTATAGCACTACAACAGTAACACTATAGTAGCAACACTATAGCACTACAGTAACACTATAGTAGCAACACTATAGCACTACAGTAACACTATAACACTATAACAGTAACACTATAGCACTACAGTAACACTATAACACTATAACAGTAACACTAGAGTAGCAACACTATAGCACTACAGTAACACTATAGTAGCAACACTATAGCACTACAGTAACACTATAACACTACAACAGTAACACTATAGCACTATAACAGTAACACTACAACAGTAACACTACAACATTATAACAGTAACACTATAACAGTAACACTATAACATTATAACACTATAACATTATAACAGTAACACTATAACAATAACACTATAAAATTATAACACTAACATTATAACAGTAACACTATAACAGTAACACTATAACACTATAATACTAACACTATAACAGTAACACTATAACAGTAACACTATAACACTATAATACTAACACTATAACACTATAACAGTAACACTATAGTAGCAACACTATAGCACTACAGTAACACTATAGTAGCAACACTGTAGCAATGACAATACAGGGGGAAGGCACAGAGATAGAGGTAGCTCTCTAGCACAGTCAGAGAGCATGGGGCCGCTGCCCAGCTGGGCCCCTGCCAGAGGGCTGGTGGGTTATATTGTTCACACCACAGAATGGCCCTTGGGAGCAGGAGGATCAAATGAAGAGGGGACGACACGAGCAGACAGCGTTCTATTGTCGCGTCCTTTGTTAAGCTGCCATTTGGAAAATAGATCCAAGATAGCCTTCACCTTCGCTCTGGCAGTCACCGCATTAATCTCTCTTTCTCCCCCACTCTCTGTGGTTATTAAACCCTAAGTCACACTCAACCTCATTCTTCTAATGGGTTTCCATCTGTGATCATTGGCCTTAAACAACCTATGACCTTATCAGAGCCATGTTGTTTTTTCATCTCAGTCAGTATTTTAATAATAGTTTAAAATACATCAAGTTTGAGAGAGTGTGTTGTATAAATGCTAAAGATCCTTTAAGCCTTACTTAACTTGTATTAAACCCTTCTAGTAGTTTTGTGTTCTCCGCATTTGAGGGAAAGCTGTGATGGCATGTTTGTCACATAGCTGGGTGATGTCATGAGATCAGGTGATGTCATGAGATCAGGTGATGTCATGAGATCAGGTGATGTCATGAGATCAGGTGATGTCATTAGAGCAGGGTGATGTCATTAGAGCAGGGTGATGTCATTAGAGCAGGGTGATGTCATTAGATCAGGTGATGTCATTAGAGCAGGGTGATGTCATTAGATCAGGTGATGTCATTAGAGCAGGGTGATGTCATTAGAGCAGGGTGATTTGTTCTGAGATCAAGGTGATGTCATTGGATCAGGTGATGTCATTAGAGCAGGGTGATTTGTTCTGAGATCAAGGTGATGTCATTAGAGCAGGGTGATGTCATTAGATCAGCGTGCTGATGTCATGAGATCAAGGTGATTTGTTCTGAGATCAAGGTGATGCCATGAGATCAGGGTGATTTGTTTTGAGATCAGGGTGATTTATTCTGAGATCAAAGTGATGCCATGAGATCAGGGTGATGTGTTCTGAGATGAGGGGGATGTCATGAGATCAGGGTGATGTGTTCTGAGATGAGGGGGATGTCATGAGATCAGGGTGATGTGTTCTGAGATGAGGGGGATGTCATGAGATCAGGGTGATGTGTTCTGAGATGAGGGGGATGTCATGAGATCAGGGTGAGTGCTACCTGGGAGTGGTTGCTCGATGTCTCCATTTTCTCCTGAGATTTGTCCCTGGCCAGCTTGGCCGCATCCTTCACCTCCTGGAACTTCTCAGCAAACTAAAGGGACACAACACAAGCTATGGAACAGCATCCTATCATTTTGCATTTTGTGTGGACCCTTGCGACAAGGACACCGATTTAAGAAAAAGGGCAAAATGTATGTCTAACCCTTGTGAACTAATATTGAACGAGCTGAAATGAACACTTTCATTGAGCTCTTCAGGCATCTGGGATGGATCTTCTGATCCTTTAACATGGAGTACCAACTGTGTACCGACCTTGGCAAGCTGCTGCTCTGAGGCGAAGCCCAGGCCGAACACCGTGTTGGCCCGGCTGTCGGCCCACTGGCCAAACTTCTGGGAGGTCTTTGTGAAGGTCATGTTGGGGGTGATGGTGCTGTTGATGATCACCTGTAAAGGAGAAGAAGGAGAGGAATGATGGATTTGAGACACTCTCTGACACTCTGTACAATTTATGAAAAGGTCATTTTTATTAAAACAGCATCAGCAGACAGGATTTCATTTACAGAGGCTGCTGTGGTTTGAGAGATGCTCCCCATCTGCATTGACTGGATGACTCGCATATATGTTGTGAGCTACAAATATAAGGGCCTGCATTACATATTACTGAACATTTTAGAGTAAACGTGTTAAAGTAAAATGTCAGAGACGGACACTGTGGAGAAAGTCTAAGAATGGATGTAGTTACAAACTCAGCCAGTGTTGAGTGTTGTATACATTAGAATATTTTCACGTTGTTTTCTGAAAATGTAAATCATAAACCTTCAAGCTTTCTGGGGGAGCTGGATGCCAACCTCCCTACCTGCTTTTTAATATCTATGAAGAAGTACCTGCTAGATATCAAAAGGTATTGATATGGTACATTGATTGTTATGCAAGTGACGTCTCTCCAAATAGATCAGAAAAACCAACCATTCCTGGAAATAACTGGCACTCCTGGGGCTTTAGGTCCACCCTTGTCTCACAAATCCCACTTTAGATGAATACACAAAGTCTGAGGGCAGACTAGCTCAAGTCGGGGTGAACAGGGCATTTTACTTTCTTTCGCCTCATATCTGTTTCAACCAATCATGTTGCTGGAGGCAGGAGAAGCCCGGCCAGCAGTAGATAACTATAAACATGGTGTCTGTAAAGGTTTATCAGGTAGATCTCTACCTCTCTCCCTGGCTGTTCTCTACCTCTACCTACCTCTATCTCTCCCTGGCTGTTCTCTACCTCTACCTACCTCTATCTCTTCCTGGCTGTTCTCTACCTCTACCTACCTCTATCTCTTCCTGGCTGTTATCTACCTCTACCTACCTCTATCTCTCCCTGGCTGTTCTCTACCTCTACCTACCTCTATCTCTTCCTGGCTGTTCTCTAGCTCTACCTATCTCTACCTCTCTCCCTGGCTGTTCTCTACCTCTACCTACCTCTATCTCTTCCTGGCTGTTCTCTAGCTCTACCTATCTCTATCTCTTCCTGGCTGTTCTCTACCTCTACCTACCTCTATCTCTTCCTGGCTGTTCTCTACCTCTACCTACCTCTATCTCTTCCTGGCTGTTCTCTACCTCTACCTACCTCTATCTCTTCCTGGCTGTTCTCTACCTACCTCTCTCCCTGGCTGTTCTCTAGCTCTACCTACCTCTCTCCCTAGCTGTTCTCTGGCTCTACCTACCTCTCTCCCTAGCTGTTCTCTAGCTCTACCTATCTCTACCTCTCTCCCTGGCTGTTCTCTAGCTCTACCTACCTCTATCTATACCTCTCTACCTTTTGGATTGGTGTTTACTTAGCTTACAACCTGATTTCATGGTTTGGAAGCATAAGGATATCACGGTTTGGTATTTAGATAACATAAAACTTGCTTTCACAGTTTCCTTTTTACTTAGCATAACAATTTCCTGGTTTGATGTTTGGTTTTGACTTGGCATAAAACTTGCTACCTTGATGCCATCCTCACTTGCCGATGATGGACGGCATGAGATGATGGTGCCAAGGTAGAACAGTCACATTCTTCCTTGGTTCAAAGCCCAGCCCTACCCAGTCCAAAGCTTCAACCCAGCCCTTGGCGTATGACGGCCCAATGCTCCTACCAACACAACACCACTAGCTTAACACCGTGCATATTAGCATTCCTCCACTGACAGATTGGATTACAATAAACCAAGGTGGGGCTGGACCTCTCTGTGCACATCTACCTATCATAGTGGAGTCTAAAGTCTACTATTAATTATTGATAATGACTTAAACACTGTGTAACTATTTGTACAGACTCTGGAACCACTAGATTGGATCCATTGTCAGTTTAGCAGCCGCCTTACTTTCACAATGATAAATAAACTAGCTTTGATATAAATGATGTCCCTTCCTTCCACCCATGGCCACAGCAAATACAGATCCTAAAATAGAGCCAGCCTCTCTCACGAACCTGGTAAAAGGTTTACGGATGCGCGCACACACCCGAACCCATCAACACATAATTGGCATTGCTAACCCAGTAACCTAAGGGTTCAAATGACTTCATCAATATCTGCTAATGTACTGAGTCAGCTGTTGTAAATACACAGGATCGTATCTGGCAGAAACCATCTGCCGTAGCATCAAATGACAATGTATTTGATGCTACTGAATAGGATTCATAACAGCTGATCTAACCAAGCTTACTGATGCACTGATGTAGTCAGACACAGCGCTGAAATGACAGAGTGTCTCCAGTCGTCTTCAACGCCCCCACATTCTCTTGAATGAGGTGACTGCAAAAACACACTTCATCAAAAGTATGTGGTTTTAAACCGTTCTAAAAGCTGGGCACCAGACACTATTCACACTGTGGGATTGTGTGGGCATGCAAATGACTAAGAGAAGTAAGGGAGCAAGCGACAGAGTGGGAGTAAAAGAGAGAGACAGAGAGACATAGGCAGAGAGTTAGAGCGAGACTGTGAGCTAGAGAGAGAGAATGTTGGAGAAAGAAGCGATTGACAGGAGCAGCTGCTGTGGCTGGGAGCCGGACTGTGTATCAAGTAGCAGAGGAGGAGTAGAGGCACAACAAGGAGCTACGGGGAGCTAGCGGGAGCTAAGAGGAGCAGAGGAGCCGGGCCTGACTGAGCCCTGAGGAGCCCCAGGGGGTCAGTTGCTGCAGTGCCCATAGAAGCTTCCAGGGGATGACTTTACCAACAAAGGAGTAACCAACCCTAACTAACTAACTAACCCTAACCCTACTGAAAGCAGCATCAGACAAGAAGGGAAACAACGCTAGCCGCAACGCTTGAGGAAGTGGGAAATTAAACAGTAGTCCTCTCTGAGTGATTTAGAGGAGCGTACGTGTCAACTACACATTGGAGCTGTTACACATGAAGCTTACCCTAACCCTATGTATTACTGTTCTGTTTCTGCTCCTGGGAGCATCAGAGCAGTATCAGGTATCAGGGCTAGCGTCGTTGATACTGAATGTTGAGGGCAGCCTCTAATACCGATGTCAGCTAAACATATTTTGAGTTCATAATTCAATTTTCTATACATTAGGCAGTTTTTGTCCCTATTTTTGGTTATATCATATTATCACCGTCTGCTCAAATTATTTACTTAATATTGTTGTACAACATGTAATTGTATAACACTTAAAAGTTAATTGTAAATGAAGGCAAGTATTAGTAATCAACCTATAGTATAATGTTCTATCTTTTGAAAAAATGATCAAGCATGGACGTTGGTCTGAAGATGGAGATCAGCTGACGTACCATCATCATCATCAGCTAGATACCACCTCATCATCATCATCATCATCACCTAGATACCACCTCATCATCATCATCATCATCATCATCATCAGCTAGATACCACCTCATCATAATCACCTAGATACCACCTCATCATCATCATCACCTAGATACCACCTCATCATCATCATCATCATCATCATCATCAGCTAGATACCACCTCATCATCATCATCATCATCATCACCATTATCATCACCTAGATACCACCTCACCATCATCATCATCACCTAGATACCACCTCATCATCATCATCATCATCATCATCATCATCACCTAGATACCACCTCATCATCATCATCATCAGCTAGATACCACCTCATCATCATCATCATCAGCTAGATACCACCTCATCATCATCATCATCATCATCATCATCATCAGCTAGATACCACCTCATCATCATCACCATCATCATCATCAGCTAGATACCACCTCATCATCATCATCAGCTAGATACCACCTCATCATCATCAGCTAGATACCACCTCATCATCATCACCATCATCATCATCATCATCAGCTAGATACCACCTCATCATCAGCTAGATACCACCTCATCATCATCATCATCATCAGCTAGATACCACCTCATCATCATCATCATCATCAGCTAGATACCACCTCATCATCAGCTAGATACCACCTCATCATCATCATCATCAGCTAGATACCACCTCATCATCATCATCATCAGCTAGATACCACCTCATCATCAGCTAGATACCACCTCATCATCATCATCAGCTAGATACCACCTCATCATCATCATCAGCTAGATACCACCTCATCATCAGCTAGATACCACCTCATCACCACCATTATCTAGCAGCAATGGGCTGTTTATTTCACTGACATTAGCTAGGCATGCCGTTATTTTGACACATCTCAAAACGACCCAATAGGTAGAAAAGTCTATTTTTACAGACGTTTGGCGTATGAATTATTTACACCTCTGGCCGAACCTTTGATGAACCTTTTGAGCTGGTCCTGGAGACTGCATGAACATAGAGCAAACAGGAGCAGTAGGACTGGAACTGCTGCATCAAATGTTAACAGACAGGTGAGTTTTGGAAATAAGGATCTTTATAAAAGATTTTAAGTAGATCCACATTGACATAATTATTTTGATATTTTATTACATTTATAAAATGATATTAGTTTTGATTCTTGTTTTGTCTTGCTTCTATCTCTAGGCTGTAAAAGCGGGTGAAGGCTTCTATAGCTCTCCCATTTGTTGTTCATGTGACTACACATGCTACACATGCTAAGAAGACACTGACCTCCACCCTGCTGCCCCTGCCTCACCCACCCGACAAGGCATCTCTTACAAGTTGTGTGGTGGTGGAAACAGGTGTAATTACTCTTTAAATACTAATGTAGTGATTGGACATTGAACTAACCACTTAGAAATATATATATATATATATATATATATATATATAAATAAAAGAGCCCTTCTCTAAGAAGCAGTAAAGCAGACTAATATATGGACACCTGGACACTGCCTCCCAATACCCTGTACCTAAAGATCAAGGAGTAGAACAAAGTCCACTTGGAGATGAACGTCTTTGAGAGAGAAACCAGATGACGACCAGTGTACTTTAGTGTGAGAATCCCATTGCCATCACGCCCTGTGATCGCCTACAATCTCCATGGAAACACTAGCTACCCTCTAGCTTGCTGGAGGAAGAAGGCATGAGCACGGCAAATGTGTACGGTAGCTGATGCTGTCTTCTTCAGCATCATTTCATGTAAACAATGTGAGTGAATTTAGAGCACAACCATGGCTGTGTAGAAGAGGTCCTGTGGATCAATCCTCCCTCCTTAAGCCTAACCTTAACCCATAGCAAGGATCAGCTCATACACACACCAGCATCCCTCCTTAACCTTAACCTTAACCCAAACACACACCAGCAGCCCTCCTTAACCTTAACCCTTAACCCTAACCCAAACACACACCAGCAGCCCTCCTTAACCTTAACCTTAACCCAAACACACACCAGCAAACACACACCAGCACCAAACACACACCAGCAGCCCTCCTTAACCTTAACCTTAACCTTAACCCATAGCAAGGATCAGCTCATACACACACCAGCATCCCTCTTTAACCTTAACCTTAACCCTTAACCTTAACCCATAGCAAGGATCAGCTCAAACACACACCAGCATCCCTCCTTAACCTTAACCTTAACCCATAGCAAGGATCAGCTCAAACACACACCAGCATCCCTCCTTAACCTTAACCCATAGCAAGGATCAGCTCAAACACACACCAGTATCCCTCCTTAACCTTAACCCATAGCAAGGATCAGCTCATACACACACCAGCATCCCTCCTTAACCTTAACCTTAACCCATAGCAAGGATCAGCTCATACACACACCAGCATCCCTCCTTAACCTTAACCTTAACCCAAACACACACCAGCATCCCTCCTTAACCTTAACCCTTAACCCTAACCCAAACACACACCAGCATCCCTCCTTAACCTTAACCTTAACCCAAACACACACCAGCATCCCTCCTTAACCTTAACCCTAACCCAAACACACACCAGCATCCCTCCTTAACCTTAACCTTAACCCAAACACACACCAGCATCCCTCCTTAACCCTTAACCCTAACCCAAACACACACCAGCATCCCTCCTTAACCTTAACCCTTAACCCTTAACCCTAACCCAAACACACACCAGCACCATCTGCTCCTTCATGATCCTTCTAGGAATAAAAAGAGAATCTTTTTTTTTCATTGCTAAAAATAACTATTTATTGTATGACCCACCTTCTCAAAAATGCTTATATAACTATATTTTATAACCTACAACCATTTTAACATAACTATATTTCATAACTAACCCTAATGTACAAATGTTTTAACATAATTATATAACTAGAACTAATAACTAACCCTCACCTACAAATGTATAGCCTGGGAACCAGACTAATCTCAAGACCTCATGTTTTATTTCTCTGCAGATCTCCCCTCACATACAAAAAGATTTCTGCCCGGTACGAGAGACTGACCAATCACAACCGTTTATCTAACATGAGGCGGGTGGCGGTGCAGAGGAGCGCCATAGAGGCCTTTTCAACAACACCAAAGATGACTGCCGCTGATAAAGAACGGTCTGTCCGCTATCGAGACAGTATTTAACGAACTGGACGGTATGTTTTCACTAAAAGAACAGACGACTGCACTTAAAGCTTTTGTTGAGAAGAAAGATGTTTTCTCGTCACACAGTGCTGCCTCACTACTTCGTTGCTATGACTGGTTGTCTGGCTGACTGGTTGTCTGGCTGACTGGTTGTCTGGCTGACTGGTTGTCTGGCTGACTGGTTGTCTGGCTGACTGGTTGTAGGCCTGTCCAGTCTGCGCCCGTTGGTGACGCCCTTTGGAAATGGAAAATGAACGGAGAGGTTCCAGACTAATTGCAGTTTGCAATTTGTCCGGCGATGCCAGACTAAGCTCCATCGAACATCCCTCTATGCATTACATTTTGGCTCCATGAATCAGATGATATCTCTGATAGTGGAGTCTGGTCTCTGGAGCGAGTCCCACCTTGGAGCCGTCCACGCTGATGATGCGGTAGCTGTTCCGCGTGCTGTCGTAGAAGTAGGACACGGTGACCGCCTGCTTGCTGGCAGGAACCCAGTTCTTCTTGGTGGTCGGGTCGATCTGGAACACATGGGCTCTGGTGGTGAAGATCGGCTGCTCCCTGGAGCAGGAGGAGCAGGAGGAGCAGGAGCAGGAGGAGCAGGAGACAGCAGAGGGACACACAGTTTATTGATAAAACAAGTAAAAAAACCAGAGTCAGCCATTTTCATTCTGTGGATCGAAGGTTCAAGATGACTCGCATCTTGAATTCTGCTTTCAAAGATAAATAAGAAGGGGCCCAAAAAAGGAGGAGACGAGTGTTGATGGATTCATAGTAAAAGTAATGATATTATATTATATACATTATATATATATAATACAGTAATGATGAGATGAGGCAGAGGTTAGGTTTGGAATAGACAGAATCCAGACTGCAGACGCATGAAGTGCATATTTTCACACAGAAAATATGTTTTACATTTTCAAATGATGCATTTTGTGTTCAGAAAATCTGCCAACTGCCAAGTACAACCCCCATCTGGACAGCGAGATGTAGCGGCAGCTCTGTCCTGCAGGTGTGACAGCCGCTTGGTGAATGTGAAACATAGCTTCAAATCTGATTTGTGGCCGAGTTCAAAGGGCTTAGGGCCGTCCAGGAAGGGGCCATTAAACATCACAATACATCAAGATTAACGCAGAGGCCAGAGATCACTCAGCCCCACGCCAATGGAACATCAGACGTTAGATGAAGCCAGCAGATCTCACACTGCCATAACTTTCTCCCATGTCGCCCAATGCCACAGTGCATTATTCCCAATGGCTAGAGCCCAGATGATGATGTTGTCTGCTCTTTTTACATCTTCTTATCTTATTACTTACAGCTCTTGCCGTGTGCTGACATTACTCGTTCTCTAACCATACATAACACATGAAATACATATCATTTGTGGTCCTCAGCATCCTCAGAGTGGCACCCAGTCAGTGGCCATGTGTCCACACAGAAGCAGGTGTTTATGTCAAATAAACCACGGCCCCCCTGGCAGCCAACAGCCACTAACACATCGGCCCCCAGTGGCCCCCAGTGGCCCCCAGTGGCCCCCAGTGGCCCCGTCTCAATGGAGTCGTTACACAATAACAAATCCTCTGATCTCAAACACGTCTGAATCTTGTGTTGGAAAGAAGACGTCGGCGCTGCGATGCAAACTGCTGTTGTGTGCTAGTAAAGTGTGAGTCAGCTCACTTCCTTAGCATCAAATAAAACGCGTGGTTGGCTGTATATGGCTGTTTGTTCTTCAAGAGAAGAGCATCTGAGGGGTTTCTAGGACTTGGGGGGTTAATGAAAACACAGTGATGGAAATGAGGGAACAGAATTCGATTCTGGTCTCAGTGCACCGAATGACTGTGGAAATACTTTGTTTTCTATGCAGTGTGCACATGTGACTACAGCCTTCTCTCAAGGCGTTAACCCTCTTTCTGTCTCCTCTTCCATCTAGCACTCTCGTATTTCACAAAAACAAATAAACTCAGGCACACACACACACACACAATCTATCATTTAGTCATGCATCTATCTGTCTAAGAATCATTGCTTATTCTGCCGCTAGTTCTTCTGAAGAGATTCAATTTGGTGGCCACAGTTGTATTCTGGGTTGCTTTTGTCTTCATCAGTAAAACAAAGGGTGTTGTTGGACGAATTTGGGCAGTTAAGAGGACAGTATTATTATTAAACATCATACAGTATTGCTGTTGAATTGTGTTGGTTAGAACACACTTAAACAGGTTTAATACACCAACATTCCTGAGCTGCAGGGAGCATATTGTCCATCAGACAGATAGCAAATAGTGTATAAGCTAAAGGCTAATCAAGCTTTTGCTTCCACTGGGATTAAGGACCTCACAGAAATGAAAGCCTCATACATGTGCTTCCCTTTTAATCCTTATCTCAGAACTGATCGGCTTTGGGGGAGAAACAAAACCCATTATACAGATCACTGTTGTCGCACACGCGCGTGCACGCGCACACACGCGCACACACACACTCTTTTAATGGTTTGACAGGATTGGATTTAGGCTTTGAAAAGAGACTACATTTCTGGTCCTGTCAACCCTGTTGTTCTCTTGTATAATTTACAGGTGTGTGTGTGTGCGTGCGTGCGTGTGTGCGTGCGTGCGTGCGTGTTCTGACTCAGACAGCAGCCCACCCACAACTCACTTGGACCCTTAGAGAGATCAATAATTCAGATAATTCTGAATATCATACAGGAGCGCTGACAGCCTGGACTGTAATATAATAGAATAATAATAATAATAATAATAATATATAATAATATAATATCCAAACATGAGAGGTTAGCTAACCCTGACCCTTAGCCAAAAGATGTGTATCCATCGCCACACAAGGTAGGCATATTACCTGAGTGGTATTTTATCCTGCAATCAAGAGCCCTTCTCTAAGAAGCAGTAAAGCAGACATATATATATATATATTTAGAACACTAATGACAACGTGATGTCACGACAAACACAAGGGAGCTTCAATGCTCGTCCCAAACCTGGGAAAAGCTCTTTGTTTGAGTCGTATTAATTCCCCCCGATAGGTCTTCCTAATAGCCTATGTACTTCCATACCTGCAGGTCTACATGTTTCACTTCATATTTTTGTCTACAAAAGAGAGCGTGCTGCTTGAAGGCGAGTTTGAAGCCAGGGAGGAAGTTGGATAACGGGCCGTTATGTGAAGGTATGAATCTGTAGGATTAACAAGGTGACGTGTGAGTCAGACAGGATGCTCAGCCATCTTGTATCTATACGGTATGTACCGTATGCTAGGTAATGTTCTGTGGGTACATTGAATCTGCTATCTTGTATACACACTGTATATACAGTATGCTAGGTAATGTACTGTGGCTACTTTGGATCTGCTATCTTGTATACACACTGTATATACCGTATGCTAGGTAATGTTCTGTGGCTACATTGGATCTGCTATCTTGTATACACACTGTATATACCGTATGCTAGGTAATGTTCTGTGGCTACATTGGATCTGCTATCTTGTATACACACTGTATATACCGTATGCTAGGTAATGTTCTGTGGCTACATTGGATCTGCTATCTTGTATACACACGGTATATACCGTATGCTAGGTAATGTTCTGTGGCTACATTGGATCTGCTATCTTGTATACACACTGTATATACCGTATGCTAGGTAATGTTCTGTGGCTACATTGGATCTGCTATCTTGTATACATACGGTATATACCGTATGCTAGGTAATGTTCTGTGGGTACATTGAATCTGCTATCTTGTATACACACTGTATATACAGTATGCTAGGTAATGTACTGTGGCTACTTTGGATCTGCTATCTTGTATACACACTGTATATACCGTATGCTAGGTAATGTACTGTGGCTACATTGGATCTGCTATCTTGTATACACACTGTATATACCGTATGCTAGGTAATGTTCTGTGGCTACATTGGATCTGCTATCTTGTATACACACTGTATATACCGTATGCTAGGTAATGTACTGTGGCTACATTGGATCTGCTATCTTGTATACACACTGTATATACCGTATGCTAGGTAATGTTCTGTGGCTACATTGGATCTGCTATCTTGTATACACTGTATATACCGTATGCTAGATAATGTAGTGTGGCTACATTGGATCTGCTATCTTGTATACATACGGTATATACCGTATGCTAGGTAATGTTCTGTGGCTACATTGGATCTGCTATCTTGTATACACACTGTATATACCGTATGCTAGGTAATGTAGTGTGGCTACATTGGATCTGCTATCTTGTATACATACGGTATATACCGTATGCTAGGTAATGTTCTGTGGCTACATTATATCGGATCTATGAAGCACCTTCGTTTACCTTTGGGTGGTACGGTTTTGTGCCGAGGTTATAAAAGCCTCGACTGTCGGATTCGGGGGACAAAGACATTATTATTATCACTATTATTAGAACATGCTTCTGCTCTTGTAATGCATGCATAGCTGCATGGATGGAAGATGGCTTACTACCCAAATATCGCATTTCAACTAAATAATAATAATAATATGCTTGTAGCTCGTAACCCTTTCTAGCTGATAGAAAGTGACGAGGATTGAGGATTGTGCATAACACATTCCTCTACCCTTCTCACATTCCAATGTTACCACTCAAAACATTTTTCAATAGGGAGGAGTTGCTTCTGATTGAGGAAATGCAGAGACACTGTGGGGTAATACACAGATAGAGGGACATGCAATGCATGCAGTCAGATATCAATGACTTCTTCAGTCTGAATCTCACTGTGTTCCCTTCACCGAAGATTTCCACGGCTGTTTGACAAGGCCCACGGAGGACAGGGCACAGAAGGAGTTCAGCAGCATTGCTATGCCCCTGAAAGAGCCTGTCAAACATGGTGCCCCAGTATCCATGTTTCCCTTACTGCCTATGGTGCAATGCAGGGGGTCAGGTATGCACCGCAAGTCTGGAGGACTAAAATAACCACCGCTATATGTGTCTTTGCCTGGAATTTCTGGAACACCTTTTCGAAACTGAGAAATGAGAGATGTTGGACTGTGAATCCAAAACATTTCTAATTAATAAATCCATAAAAACAACACAGATTACAAATTGTACTGGAAAATAATCACCACTCAACCCTAAACACCTACACAACATTCATTAGCTTCACGTCTAAACTACAAAGATTACAGCAACTTTGAAATGACTTCCAAGCTTCAGAATAAAACTAATTGTTAGGTCCATATCTTCAAAACGTTAACTAGGCCCAACAGCAGAAGCTCAAAGCACACCACTTCTCGCGTGCCAGTGCAAGCCAGTTCACCCGTCAGAAGGGGCTGAGTGGAAGGGTCCCTAGCAGCGACAGGGCCTCCTTAGTGAGAGTATCTCCACATCAGCCTGAATAAGCAGAGTGCACACAGCAGACCTGGACTTTGGTATGTTCCCAGCCGCGGTGCTGCTGGAACCAGGGAGTTTCTAAATGGACACGCCCCTTCATAGATCAATAACACCAATAGTCTCAGTGCAGTCGGCACATGGAACTATCTTTGAAGAAGGTGCTACTGAGGTAATGTGTGACAAGTCTTAAGACGCTTTTATCTCCTTATCAAGACATTTATGAGTAATCCCTGCACTGGTTGACATTGGGGGGGGGGCATCCCATTTAAAAAGTATTAAACATTTCCTTTCGGCATTCTTAACCTGATGAAATGATTTTTTTCAAACATGGGCTGTGGCAGAGGGCAACCCAACAGAGTCACAAACCCACCGGATTCAAACCAGCAACCACGGCACGAGTGCCTTTGCACCATGTGACAAAACCTCCTTAATCTTGCAGGGAGGGGGAAGAGAGAGGGAGAGCAGAGGGGGAGAGAGGAGGCCTAGGCAGAGCCGCAGCATGGAAGCAGATGGTCCACAAGCCCTGAACCATCTGCTGAGGAAACCTTCGTTTATCCCCCATGAGATGCACCTCCTCTTCACCCCCCTCCCTCTGGCAGGTCCCAGGGTGGGGGGGAATGCTGGCCTGAGAGTACAGCCTTCACCTGCAAGAGTTCCCTTGGCAGCAGCGAGAGCGAGAGCGAGACTATGTGACATGACAGAGAACCTAATCAATGAGTGTAAAGCCTTAGCGCTCTCTGGACCAGCCGGCAGATTACTAAGCCTAGTCCGTGTCAGTGAAGGCCTCTGAGCACGGCTTACTTTGAACAGCGATATGGTTGATATGGCACAGCCAGTGCTCCTTAAGTAACCTGTGCCTTTGGGCAGGACACGCTCGTGTGTGTGGTCTCCAGGAGAAGCACGTGAAGCTTTACCTCAGTCAGCATTACTCCCCAGGCCTCCTCCAGCCATCCGTTTCTAGAAGTCACCAACATGATGCATTTAACATGAATATTAAACGAAAAAGGCTGTTCAAATGTTCAGCATGTCTTTTGGCCCACTGCTGTTCTGTTTCAAAGCTTATCTCTGGAATATTGCTTATTGCTTTTGTTTTATCTAGCCTATTTGTTCATATTATAATGTGTGTTAAAGCCAATATCACGGTCATATTTGCAGTCATACATGGCTTTAGAATAACCTCTGGAGAATGTATATTTGGGTCAAGGTCGTGAGGGTGCGTAGGGGCAATAGTACAGAGCAATGGACCGGTCCTGAGGGCCTGTGTGTTTGGGGTGGTTAAATCCCCCCCCCCCCCCCCCCCCCCCTGAATGCAAGATCCTCTTTGTCCATTGCAGGAAAGACACTACTTGACTATTCTACTGTATATTCCTGTATATTGGGTAGTATATTTCATTACATTTCGAGGAATTTTGGTGTTAAACCATTGCCCAAGTCTGTTCCACAACGATTATTTAGTCTAAATTAAACCAGGGAATGAGTTACTTAAAATCTATTTCTCTCTGGTTCAGGAAGGGTTGGCTTGTAAACACTAGACAGACTTGTTGCTTGGCTGGCCAGGTCTCTACCGAAACACAGCAAGGATTTCTCCCAAGACTTCAGCCCATTTCCATCTCAAACCTGCTAGGTGAGTCCACTTGTGGATTGAACCAGTTGGGGTAAGAAGTGTTGGTATTACCATGACTACGGTACATACCGTAGAAACACATGATCATAGACTGGAATTTAATCATAGTCAACTGTTCAGATATGGTGGCTTGTCCAGACTCATTTTAGTAGGGGGACCTCTGGCCAGAATAACACATCAGCGCTAGGACACAAACATTGCTGAAATCAACAACAACAACAAATATAAATTGATTTATATGCCCGATTTATTAGGGTGGCCAATCAAAATGTTCGGGGGGCATGTGTCACACCCCCCCCCCCCCCGGAAAGACCCCTGGGTGTTTCCCCGTCAACTCATGTCTCAGAAAAATGCATTTATTTTATTTTACCAGGGAATGAGTTACTTAAAATGTGGTATTATTTATATTTTATACGCAAATCGCTATCAGTTTTTCAGTTTTTAAATAAATAAATAAGATAGATAGATAGAGAGATAGAGAGATAGAGAGATAGAGAGATAGATAGATAGATAGATAGATAGATAGAGAGATAGAGAGATGGATAGATAGATAGATAGATAAAACTAGTTTAAGAAAGTTTTGAAGAGTTGTAAATCACAAGGTCTTTGAATAAAGAACTGCCTACAGACACTGTTCTTTAAGAAGATGACATTAAAGCTAAATAAAACGATCTGGACATTCATTGGACCTATGCTAGAGGGTGCGCAGTATATGCCTACTGGTTGCATAACATGCGTTGCCCACACTGCAACACTATGGT
The DNA here is from genome assembly GCA_026745465.1 of Lota lota. Taxonomy (NCBI): domain Eukaryota; kingdom Metazoa; phylum Chordata; class Actinopteri; order Gadiformes; family Lotidae; genus Lota; species Lota lota. The sequence goes on from JACYXH010000438.1 coordinate 2,013,206, forward strand.
GGCTACACTTCGGAACCATCATCACACGCACGCACGCACGCGCGCGCGTAGGCAGCGCTGACTCTGACAGACACATGCACGCCCCCTGCCCTGTTCTGGCAAATCGCCTGAGAGGAATGTTATATTATAGGGCCTACTAATAAAACATGAACATCCTACTTCGACTAAACCGAGCCCCACTTGGGAAACAATAATAAGTCATCAAAAAAGTCAATTGAACAGCTAGGTCTATTACCTAAAATGTCCATACTTGAAAAGTCATAAATTGACAGAAGGCTACCAATAACAACTAATACTAGGAAGGACTTGACAGTGGGATTCACAGAACATATATCCGTAGCCACAGCACCCCAACATGTATTAAAGTGATCCATTTATAGGACGTATAAAATATCCAAGCCAAAGCAGGCGCCGATTCACGGCACCGCTCTTTGGACTCACCCCATTGCCACGGACTTCAAGAACACAACAGCTCCTTTCGCCTTGGCTGTGCTATTGTGTTTTGTCTGAAAGGTATCAGCTCAAAACATGAATGAAGTCCACTTGACGATTAGCTGGCGACAGAGTTAATTCCTCGACCACAACCTCCTAACAAGTCCTTGGCACAGCGACGGCTGAAATATGAGAAGACTTGGTAAACTCGATTCACCGGCTCGTCAGGGTTTTAATGCTGAGATATGCGTCAAAAATATCCGTCTACTGCCAGGCTTTAAAGACTAATGCATTAAGTTAGTGAAAGCATTTCGCTGCGGCTGTGCAGGAGTTGTTTCTCCCAACAGATTGCGATCCATATGAGCGGAGAGGAGCGACAGCAGCGACACTGAGCGGTTCCACCTGCTCTCGGTTCTCCACCCACACTTTGTCCATGCTTGTGGCACTGCAAAGAGTTCATCCAACATCACACTTCTATACAGCTCTACGTGAACATAGAAATCCCAATCAAATACACACGAATTAAAGAATACATACATTCAAAAAGTCACCTTTGACTCGTGGCAAACTAAAGACACTTACATGTTTATTGGCCTGGATGATTGATTAAGCAGTTCCTAGTTGTATTTTTTTTCGACAACACTTGTGATGTTAGAGGTTTGTTGTGCTGTTGAATCTCTTACTTCATATAACAAACTAATGAAAGCAATCAGTGTCGCGGCAAGCAGTACGCCAGCATCGACATTTCAAGCGTTTTGTATAAAGAAAATGCGCCCCCGGAACCAATAGATACGTTTTATTGTTCCGGCGGAGTGGGTTTCATGGTGCACTGTAATGCTCTTTGCTCCTCACCTTACTTTTCTAATTGAATTAAATCGACAGGTGAGTAAGGTTGTTTTCACTGCATAGCAACGTTCAGTTGAACTTAATTCAGATGATCATCACGTCTTGTTCGGTCCGTTTTAACTAGAGGCATTCTCTTTCTTGGCGTCAACGTAGATCCACTCTGGGGGTACGGGGAACTAGACCTAACCCTCATGACTGCTGCACCGGTGGTATTTCATGGTTGTATGCGTTGTTGTTGTCTTTCAGAATGACGGAGGACACAGAGCCCAAGCCTAATTACGAGGAGCAGTTTGCCCATAGATTCTCAGCCGACGACCCGACATACCAGGAGTATCGGAACCGACCAGCAGATCCCCCACCCATTGTGGAGAACTGGAACGGACGTGGAGGAAACTCTAGAGGCAGAGATAATAGGTAAACACATCTTTATATATGTGTATATATATAGAGAGAGAGAGAGAGAGAGAGAGAGAGAGAGAGAGAGAGAGAGAGAGAGAGAGAGAGAGAGAGAGAGAGAGAGAGAGAGAGAGAGAGAGAGAGAGAGAGAGAGAGAGAGATTTGTAACCAGCTTTCTTTCTTATCTATATTATTGGGCTTTATTACAACAGTGTAATTAAAGTAGGGTTCTCTTATCGATATCAAAAGAGGAACACATTTGTTAAACGGTCGTTTCCATTGTTGGAGATACTATAGTTGACAGTGTTGACCTGAACCCTTATGTAATTGCAATTAGACATAGCCTACACATTATAGGCCTGGAAGTTAACCTGAAACCCATTGGTCTGTTGCTAGGCTTTTAATAAATTGTAATGCATCAGGATATCATGCTTTATACCCGGAGAGTGGCTGTTCAGGTATTTCTGTCTCTCGTTCTAGACACCGAGGAGGTGGTGGACGAGGAGGAGGAGGTCATGGCTGGCATGGGGATCGGGGTTGGGGAGGTGATCATCGCAGGCAGCAAGACCGACGGGGTCATGAGAGTGGCCACCAGTCAGGCCACCAGGGCTACGACCATAGATACAACCCTTACAACCAGAGACCGCATCACAGCTATTAATCCCAGGACACTCCTTTTCTGGCAATAGAATGTACAGCGTAGTACAGAGTCCTTCTCCGACACCCTCATAGTTTAGATGGACTTTAACGACCCTGCTGGATGTTGCCCACTGCTGCAGAGAAACTAGTTCATCATTAACAAGAAGAATGGTTTACACTCACTCACAGCTGACTTAATTTTTGAAGATTGGGATGAGTTCCACTCATACTGATTATAGCTGCAGCTATTTTCTAATCTCCACCGGTAATCAAACCAATTAAGGGAAGTTACCTGCATTTATGAAAGGGCATGTTTTTCTTTGTCATAAATAAGCACACTGTTATAACTGTTAAAACATAGTATGTATATAATGTAGCTATAGTTGCTACATAATTTATACTTTGATTTAATTTGTATTACTGAAATGTTCAGCCGGTCTGGATGCATCTACTGAATCTGACTGGCCACCGAAAATGTATATTGTTACTTGAGTATTGTTACTTGAGTATTGTTACTTGAGTGTGGTTACTTGAGTATTTCACTATAAGCTACACAAGTGTACATCGGTGCAGAAGCCTCTTCAATAAAAATATGTATTTCCTTTTTCTATTCAATATTTGAGATGTTGATTGAACTGATGTGAGACGAAATGAGCAAAATCAACATTTAAACATGATCTATAGAGACAATTTAAATTTGGTGAATATGATTCCATGGATGGCTGAAAAGTGATTCACATCTTGGTTAACTTTCTTTTATTGAACAATCACTCTGAAAATACAACTTTTAGACTTTTGAAAACAAGGTCATTCATTGCTTTATTTGACCAGGTTGGTCTCATTGAGACTTGGTAGTAGAAGTTAACCACATCAACACCACATAAGAAGCGTTCTTTTTACACATGAAGTCGGGCAGAGAAGCAAGACCACTGAGGCAACACCGATGTACATTGACCTTCACCTTTCACCATTGACCTATTCTGTCAGTGACTTATCTTGTTTTGAAGCTCATACCATGATGAGCTTTCTTACCAAACTGCCCTCGCCTCAGGGACGGTCAGAACAATGGGGCCAGACTGTTCATGACATTTCTGGTTGCCTCCATAATGCATTGCACACATAATGAAATCACAAATGATCAATATTGTCAGGAAGAAAGTTATTGATTTTACTAAAGACTTCACATAAACCAGGCTCATGGGCTTACATGCGAGATGCCCTTGTATAGAGCAAGCTCTACAGAGTTGAAACTAGTCACTGTTGAAGCACAATCTTTGGTATGCTGTTTTATTTTTCTTAAACCTTTTATTCCGGAGGCCATGGCAGAAACGGTTAAATGCTGAGCCTGCGATCAGCGGTGAAGGGCTATGAAGAGAGGATAAGGTGTGGGCACATGAAACTTAATTAGTGGATAGCAGATTATGCTGTTGATACACATCTGCAGTACTGAGTACAATATAGAGTTGAACTCAAAACATCCAGCAAATTTACCATTTAATGACCAGTAAAACCGGCCTAATGGTTGTTCAGCAAACCAAACATGTTTGATGTGCTTCTTCTCAAACTAAGACGCTGCACCAGGTTTGTAGCAGTGTTACGTGTTTGTTTTACGTGGTTCAATCAAACCAAGAATCAACACGATTTTGGAGTAGGCCTTATTAATGTATGTACCCAATTTATCTTGCAGGAATTAGCAAATTAGAAATGATGGCATACACATTTCATGAGGGGGGAAGTCAGAGAGGTAATGAGTATGTGTGTGCTTGTATGCAAAATAGAGAGGGAGGGAGAGACAGTGAGGATAGAGAGACAGTGAGGATAGAGAGAGGGGTGCATGGCAGAAGAACAAGTGTGCCCTGGTCCCCTGGGATGTCAGGGCCTGCGTAGTGTGTTTGTGACGATGCACTGTGACAGCAACGGAGACTATGCTGGCAGGCATGTCTTCCATGATGAGCATCCACAACACAATCCTCCCTCTATCTTCCCAACACACACAAACATACACACACGCATGCATGCATGCAGGCACACACACACACACACACACACACACACACACACACACACACACACACACACACACACACACACACACACACACATACACAGCCCTCGTTCCCTGCAGCATTCTGCGACCTACATCTGGTGTTGGAGAGAGCCGAGGCTAAGGTTGGTTCCTGGCAGCCAGCCAGCCATCCAGCCAGCCATCTATCCAGCCAGCCAGCCATCCATCCAGCCAGCCATCTATCCAGCCATCCAGCCAGCCATCCAGCCAGCCAGCCAGCCATCCAGCCATCCAGCCAGCCAGCCATCCAGCCAGCCATCTATCCAGCCAGCCATCTATCCAGCCATCCAGCCAGCCATCCAGCCAGCCAGCCAGCCATCCAGCCATCCAGCCAGCCAGCTAGCCAGCCAGCCAGCCATCCAGCCATCCAGCCAGCTAGCCAGCCATCCAGCCAGCCAGCCAGCCATCCAGCCAGCTAGCCAGCCAGCCAGCCATCCAGCCAGCCATCCAGCCAACTAGCCAGCCATCCAGCCAGCCAGCCCAGCCATCCAGCCAGCCAGCCAGCCATCCAGCCAGCCAGCTAGCCATCCAGCCAGCCAGCCAGCCATCCAGCCAGCCATCCAGCCAACTAGCCAGCCATCCAGCCAGCCAGCTATCCAGCCAGCCAGCCATCCAGCCAGCCATCTATCCAGCCATCCAGCCAGCCATCCAGCCAGCCAGCCAGCCATCCAGCCAGCCAGCCAGCCAGCCAGCCATCCAGCCAGCCAGCCAGCCATCTATCCAGCCATCCAGCCAGCCAGCCAGCCAGCCAGCCAGCCATCCAGCCAGCCAGCTAGCCACCAGCAGCCCACAGCCAGCCAGAGTTGAGAACTAGCCAAGCCACCCACCGGTTAAGGTTAGGCTAACCTAACACACTTAGGGTTAAGGTTAGTGTTCCAGTGTGTGTTGTGGTGTGTGGTGTGTGTCAGATATTTCATGCGGATGGTTGTATATTCATGGTGTGAGAAAGTGCAGAGTTTGAAATAAGATGATATTGGGGTTTTTTGACTGATGAAATGCAAGTTATTTATACTGAAAAGATAAATGTTAGCTTAGGGATAATGCAGGAGAAAGGACACAAAAAGATAAAAATATGATGATATTTTGCAATCCTCTTATGAGTTATAAATTCTGAGCGATTATTGAGCATTTTCTTATATGTCAACCATAATGTACAAGTGTGTTATGTGATGATAATGATCAGACTGCGGTCTGTATGTCTAGCGGCCATAGATTGATCTCAGGATGGCAGGGGAATCAATTCATTCAATTTATTTTGATTTGTCAGGGCTCAGGGTTAGTGTATCAAAACATGCATTCATTCATATTGTAATGTCTTTCTTATTTTTGTTCTTTGTATTTTTTTCTTTTTTTGCATTTGCGAGACATTTTATCAACCCTGCAGCACAATCTGAGCCATGGCTAATGATTCAAATAGATTGATATCAATATGCGTCTTGTCAAAGCTCAATTTTTAGAATTTTAGATAATATTCTTGAATCAAGTATTAAACAGACATTTTTTTTATTTATAATTTTGCCTTCGGGAAAATAAAAGATAAAAAAGAACACAACAGAAGCAGATTTATAAAAAACTGTGTGTCAAGTTCCCAAACTGAGTCCATGCGTCTCTCAGGAAACAGAGACAAATAAATCTGAGATATGCGATTATTGCAATATTTTCTTTACACTTATGTCCTCAACCACATGTGAGCACAAGTGTGCTATATGTCAAGGTCATAATTGATCAGGATGACTGATATGTGATGATAAATGCATTCCTGGCCTTGCGGTCTGTTTGACAGGTCTAGCAAGCCGGGAACACGCTAGATAGATTGACCTCAGGATTAGCCTGCTATGCCTGCAGGGAATGTCAATTCATTCATTAATTTTTCATTTGTGGTCAGAGTTAGGGCTAACCCTGGGTTAAGTGTAATTCTATGCATAACCCTCTATATGGTGTAATGTCTTTCTTACTGCCTTCCAGTCGGTTCTCCGTGTATTTAGACCTTTCTGGCCGTCTTCATTTGCGAGACATTTTATCAACCCTGCAGCACAATCTGAGCCATGGCTAATGATTCAAATAGATTGATATCAATGACAAGCGTCTTGTCAAAGAGCTCAAGCAATTATTTAGAAGTTGATTCATTCAAATAATTCTTGAATCAAGTAATATTAAACAGATTATTTTTTTATTTATAATTTTGCCTTCGGGAAAATAGATAAAATAAAAGACAGAAGAAAGCAGATTTCCAAAAAACTGTGTGTCAAGTTCCCAAACTGGGGCATGCGTACTCACCAGGGGCCCAAAGGGGCTCTTCATGTCTATTTGTCTTGTTAATAAATGTATATTCGTTTTAATATTCTACTGACAAAACACTGCACATGTTAGTGGGCCATTATTATAGAATTACAAGCTAAAATGTAATACAACTCACTGCTGCGGCTGTAAGAATGTGATTATTCATTTTATATTATATATGAAAGGAGAAAGTTACTTAACTTATATTTTCTCTCATATAAAGTATCTTTATCTTTAAATTCTTATATAAAACATACCCTAAAGCTAACCTTAAAACGAAACGCTAACCCTAAAAAACAAATCCTAATACTTACCTAACTTCCCCTTAAGGTAAACCTAATAGTAACATAGCTAACCCTGAAGGTGAATACTAACCTTACTACCCCTAACGGTGAATAAATAAAGGGACATAAGGTGTTAGCTAAGTGGTAGAGCAGTACGGTGAACACCATAAGGGTTAGCTAAGTGGTAGAGCAGTACAGTGAACACCATAAGGGTTAGCTAAGTGGTAGAGCAGTACGGTGAACACCATAAGGGTTAGCTAAGTGGTAGAGCAGAACAGTGAACACCATAAGGGTTAGCTAAGTGGTAGAGCAGTACAGTGAACACCATAAGGGTTAGCTAAGTGGTAGAGCAGTACAGTGAACACCATAAGGGTTAGCTAAGTGGTAGAGCAGTACAGTGAATACCATAAGGTGTTAGCTAAGTGGTAGAGCAGTACGGTGAACACCATAAGGGTTAATTAAGTGGTAGAGCAGTACGGTGAACACCATAAGGGTTAGCTAAGTGGTAGAGCAGTACAGTGAATACCATAAGGGTTAGCTAAGTGGTAGAGCAGTACGGTGAAAACCATAAGGGTTAGCTAAGTGGTAGAGCAGTACAGTGAACACCATAAGGGTTAGCTAAGTGGTAGAGCAGTACAGTGAATACCATAAGGGTTAGCTAAGTGGTAGAGCAGTACAGTCAAAACCATAAGGGTTAGCTAAGTGGTAGAGCAGTACAGTGAATACCATAAGGGTTAGCTAAGTGGTAGAGCAGTACAGTGAATACCATAAGGGTTAGCTAAGTGGTAGACCAGTACAGTGAATACCATAAGGTGTTAGCTAAGTGGTAGAGCAGTACGGTGAACACCATAAGGGGTATAGCTAAGTGGTAGAGCAGTACAGTGAATACCATAAGGGTTAGCTAAGTGGTAGAGCAGTACGGTGAACACCATAAGGGTTAGCTAAGTGGTAGAGCAGTACAGTGAATACCATAAGGGTTAGCTAAGTGGTAGAGCAGTACAGTGACAATCATAAGGGTTAGCTAAGTGGTAGAGCAGTACAGTGAATACCATAAGGGTTAGCTAAGTGGTAGAGCAGTACAGTGAATACCATAAGGGTTAGCTAAGTGGTAGAGCAGTACAGTGAATACCATAAGGTGTTAGCTAAGTGGTAGAGCAGTACGGTGAATACCATACGGGGTATAGCTAAGTGGTAGAGCAGTACAGTGAATACCATAAGGGTTAGCTAAGTGGTAGAGCAGTACGGTGAACACCATAAGGGTTAGCTAAGTGGTAGAGCAGTACAGTGAATACCATAAGGGTTAGCTAAGTGGTAGAGCAGTACAGTGAACACCATAAGGGTTAGCTAAGTGGTAGAGCAACTAATAATACAGCATTATGCCACAGCAGCTATCAAAGGACTGCAGAGCATATTATCCTAGCAGAGTGAGGGGGTTTTCAGTAGGTGGTGGTCTTAAGTGGAGAATGCAGCCATTACTAATGCATCTTCTACCCACCCACACATATACAACACAACCCATGCATCATAAAACCACTGTGTCACACATCATGTCATTGTCAGGGGATTTAGAATTGTAATACCTGTGATACTCCAATATTGTTATGTTGGTATTCAAGTATATGGAAAGACAATCTGCTTCGGTCTTTCCACGCAAACATATGCAGGGGAAGCTTTTAGTTATTAGCTTTACATAATCCCAGAAGAATGTGCCCTCATCACGAGACAAATACATCTGAGGTAGACAGAGCGTCTATTCATATCCTCTTATTAGGGTGCATTCACCACCATGACCTGAACTTATTCCAAGTCTTGTTCGACCATTGAAGGCGTTGTGAGTGGGTAGTCCTTGACAGAAGCTCCTTCACTCGGTGACTCACCTGGCCGCCTCCGTGACGAGCCGTCCTCCTCTTTCCGGCCCTTAAGTACAAAGGCCTGGGCTGTCACGTCGGGAGCCCCCTTCGCTCACCCTTAGTTTGTGCTCCAAAGTGGTTCCCGGTCGTAGAGAGAGCTCTACTCTACTAGTCCGACCAACTCAGAGGCAAGGCACCATCCGAGGACCTGCAGAAGCACCTCCCCAAGGCCGGCCAGATGACCTGTGTTCCACAGGAAAGCCTAACAACTCTTAACCTTTATCTGCTAACTATCTTTCTCGGAGTTGGGAGACCATAATGAATGACCTGGGGTCAGGGTACATGAGGAGGCTAATACGTTACATCTCTTTTGAAGCATTGGTCACCATTTGAAGTTTTGGAGTGTTTGTAATTTTTGAAAGCAACTTGTTTCTTTATTGTGATTTGGGGCTCATTTGAAACCAATGTGTTTATTTCAAACAGGGTTATTGTTAATATAGTTACATTACACTGATAAGACAGCCTACAAAAGGTATTGCGATGCAGCTTAAAATACGAAATCCTATCAACTTTAGAAACCTGCAAAATAAATGGTGTTTGAGGTCAGCTCTCCGTGTGGACACATGTCCCTTGTAGGTGTGCGAGGAACACAAAGTCTTCACTTTTTCACAAATTTCTTCCGTGTTGCATTGGGGTTGGTCCTGTGTCTTCCCCCTCCACCCCGGCCGTCGCTGATCTGCAGGTTGGCGGCCCGGCTGGTGGTGTCGTTCTCACTGAAGGGAGAGCTGCCGCTGACGTAGTCAGGGTCGAACACGTTGGTCTTCTGCCGGGCCTTCCGGGAGAGCCTCTGCTGGGGGAAGCGCTGGTCCTCCACCAGGTGGGGGTTGTTGGCGTGTTTGCCTCCTTTGGGCAGGGGCAGGGCGTACTGCAAGGACAGCAAGTTGGTCACTTATCCAGCAGACAGCGTCACACTGAACGCATAGTTCACCATGACCATATAGGACGTATATATGCTATCTAATTCAAAGACGCATCATGTAATAAATAATAAATAACAGGAAGACTTCGATTTGTTTTTTGTTGAGAATCTTTTAACTATGGCTGGTTTGTTTATAATCAACGGGGTTAGATACAATCAATGTCAATTTGTAGGCTTATTCTACTGCGTTCCATCGTCAGAATCAGAATCAGAATCAGAAAAGCTCTATTGCCAAGTACGCTTTTTAAACATACAAGGAATTTGTCTTGGTGATGTAGGTGCACGTCACGTTCTCTATTGCACATTAAACAGAACAAACAAAATAAGTATAAATATATGTATAACGTGTGTGGTTCAGGGTCAGGGTCACGTTAGGGTTAGGTCTTCTACTCTCAGGGTTAGGTTAGGGTTAGGTCTTCTACTCTTAGGTTTAGGTTAGGGTTAGGTCTTCTACTCTCAAGGTTAGGTCTTCTACTCTCAGGGTTAGGTTAGGGTTAGGTCTTCTACTCTTAGGTTTAGGTTAGGGTTAGGTCTTCTACTCTCAAGGTTAGGTCTTCTACTCTCAGGGTTAGGTTAGGGTTAGGTCTTCTACTCTTAGGTTTAGGTTAGGGTTAGGTCTTCTACTCTCAAGGTTAGGTCTTCTACTCTCAGGGTTAGGTTAGGGTTAGGTCTTCTACTCTCAGGGTTAGGTTAGGGTTAGGTCTTCTACTCTCAGGGTTAGGTTAGGGTTAGGTCTTCTACTCTCAGGGTTAGGTTAGGGTTAGGTCTTCTACTCTTAGGGTTAGGTTAGGGTTAGGTCTTCTACTCTCAGGGTTAGGTCTTCTACTCTCAGGGTTAGGTTAGGGTTAGGTCTTCTACTCTCAAGGTTAGGTCTTCTACTCTCAGGGTTAGGTTAGGGTTAGGTCTTCTACTCTCAGGGTTAGGTTAGGGTTAGGTCTTCTACTCTCAGGGTTAGGTCTTCTACTCTCAGGGTTAGGTTAGGGTTAGGTCTTCTACTCTTAGGTTTAGGTTAGGGTTAGGTCTTCTACTCTCAGGGTTAGGTTAGGGTTAGGTCTTCTACTCTCAGGGTTAGGTTAGGGTTAGGTCTTCTACTCTTAGGGTTAGGTTAGGGTTAGGTCTTCCACTCTCAGGGTTAGGTTAGGGTTAGGTCTTCTACTCTCAGGGTTAGGTTAGGGTTAGGTCTTCTACTCTCAGGGTTAGGTTAGGGTTAGGTCTTCTACTCTTAGGGTTAGGTTAGGGTTAGGTCTTCTACTCTCAGGGTTAGGTCTTCTACTCTCAGGGTTAGGTTAGGGTTAGGTCTTCTACTCTCAAGGTTAGGTCTTCTACTCTCAGGGTTAGGTTAGGGTTAGGTCTTCTACTCTCAGGGTTAGGTTAGGGTTAGGTCTTCTACTCTCAGGGTTAGGTTAGGGTTAGGTCTTCTACTCTTAGGGTTAGGTTAGGGTTAAGTTTTCTACTCTCAGGGTTAGGTCTTCTACTCTTAGGGTTAGGGTTAGGTCTTCTACTCTCAGGGTTAGGTTAGGGTTAGGTCTTCTACTCTCAGGGTTAGGTCTTCTACTCTCAGGGTTAGGCTAGGGTTAGGTCTTCTACTCTTAGGGTTAGGTTAGGCTTAGGTCTTCCACTCTTACCTTCAACCCCTTTGGGTTCAGGACTTTGGGGTTCCGGGAGAAATGCATCTGAGTGCTGCCGTCCTCGTTGACGGTCACTGCGATCTTCTTCAACGTCTTGTTTCCACAGTGAGGACAGAATGCCTTTGTCATGTTTGTCGTGGTTCTACAATAAGAAACCAAACAAAACATCACTGGCTTCCGAATCAGATGTGCGCTCATGGAGTTTATTTGAATGATTCAATGTGACAATTGACTGTTTTTACAGACTGCATTGCTTCCTACTCACTTGAAGCAGGCATGGCATCGTAGAATGTAGTTTCTTGCTTGCTTTATGAGCATCCCGTTGACGGAGAGGACATGGAGGCCGATTTGAATGAGGACATTCTGGACGTAGTAGTAAACATATCAGAACATTTCTCACTCAATATTCTACTGTTATAATGTTATAAATAATGTCAGTCTATCATTTACGTTGTAAACTGTACATGGTCCCTTTTAAATGAAATAAATTAGATATTACCTGCATGGCAAAGTCAGTTGTCAGACACCCCACTTTGACATCAGCGGGGGCCGTCCAGTCACCGGACTCCAGCTGAACTTGCTTGAGGTTACTAGGAGTGATCCATCCCTCCCCATCGTCTTCATCCTCCTCCTCCTCTCCATCCTCATCCTCCTCCATCTCTTCCTCCTCTGACAGCTCTCTGCCTTGCTCTGCCAACACTCCCTGCTCTGTGTGCAAGTCTTCAGTCTGCTGCAGTACTTCCTCCTCTGCTCCAGAGCGCCAGCAGTGCTCCACGTCCTGAGAACAAAGCATCCACAATGAACCGTAACATAGCATAGTTAACATAGCTTAGCATAACAACATAGCATAGGAACGTAGCATTGTTTGATCGCACTGGAACAAATTGCTCCTTTTAAAAACTAAAGGTAAAATCATAGATATTGGTAGTTCTAGACTTTTAAATATCGTTACACTGTGCATCTTTTTTTTTTGTATACTTACCAGCAATTCCAACAGGTCAGACTCAATGCATGGCAGTGGGTTCCTCCAGAACTGAAAACTGTTGAACTCCCCATCCTCAACGTGGATCACTGTCTGTGGGAACGCAGGGGTCTGTCTGCCGGCCACTGGCTTCTAAACACCAATCAGAATAGAATTAGAGGCAATAAGTATACAAACGGGCAGGAAATCCTAGAGGGGTTAGTAGGCTTACTTTTGAAGGGAAGTGGAATCCAGCCACGTTGACTGGAGCCTCTGGGTGGCGCTGTGTATTCTGAACATGCACCTGTAGTTGGAAATGTTTTCAAAGAGTTCAAAATAACACCACAATGCTGTGTAAAATATAAGATCATATAAAAGCTGTTGCATTTACCTTGACGTCTGGCTCTTTCTTCAAATGGTCAGAACCAACCTGCTCCAACTCTAACTGATAGGTCAGCGCCAGGACCTTGATGTCTGTGGCTGACAGACTGGGGTAGTCCCCAGTCTTCTTGGAGAATTCGGTCACTAAAAGCAGATACACATTGTCGGGTAAATCCGGACACCTTCAAAGACATGCATGACCAGAACGTCAAAGCGTCACGTGTGGAAGTGCGGTTTTTACCAAATCTGATGTGTTCAGGATACGGTTCTTTGAAGTTGAGCTGATATGGTAGGAAGGACAGACTTCTCCTTGTGGCTTTATCCCTAATCTCTTCAACCACATCTTTCAGGGTGTAGATAGTCGTTCCGATTTCCTACAACAAATAACAACATAGGCGTTCCTACAGTGTGGCCCCTTGCACTCTGCATTGTAGCACACCGCAACCTAACCCTGACCTTCTAGTAGTGGGTTAACCTAACCCTGATCTACTAGTAGTGGGTTAACCTAACCCCGTTCTGCTAGTAGTGGGTTAACCTAACCCCGTTCTGCTAGTAGTGGGTTAACCTAACCCTGATCTACTAGTAGTGGGTTAACCTAACCCTGATCTACTAGTAGTGGGTTAACCTAGCCCTGATCTACTATTAGTGGGTTAACCTAGCCCTGATCTACTATTAGTGGGTTAACCTAGCCCTGATCTACTATTAGTGGGTTAACCTAACCCTGATCTACTAGTAGTGGGTTAACCTAGCCCTGATCTACTAGTAGTGGGTTAACCTAACCCTGTTCTGCTAGTAGTGGGTTAACCTAGCCCTGATCTACTATTAGTGGGTTAACCTAGCCCTGATCTACTATTAGTGGGTTAACCTAGCCCTGATCTACTATTAGTGGGTTAACCTAGCCCTGATCTACTATTAGTGGGTTAACCTAGCCCTGATCTACTAGTAGTGGGTTAACCTAGCCCTGATCTACTATTAGTGGGTTAACCTAGCCCTGATCTACTAGTAGTGTGTTAACCTAGCCCTGATCTACTAGTAGTGGGTTAACCTAGCCCTGATCTACTAGTAGTGGGTTAACCTAACCCTGATCTACTAGTAGTGGGTTAACCTAGCCCTGATCTACTAGTAGTGGGTTAACCTAACCCTGATCTACTATTAGTGGGTTAACCTAGCCCTGATCTACTAGTAGTGGGTTAACCCTAACATTGATCTATCAAGTAGTTAGAGTGTAACTGTCATTCATTGTAGTGGTGAGCATGATCTACTCGTAGTTGTCAGTCCGCGATGACGGGATTATGGGATGCTTTGTTTACAGCATGCTTATCACCACATAAAATAATGCAAGACTGACCTGAAGAGGTGCTTTCTTCAAAAAGGCTCCTGCGTCAGCGACAACATGCTCCACCAAGGTAGCAGCCATCTTGGATCAGAGGCTGTTACGAGGAACCAATCAGAAGAGACGCAGGAGTTCACGTGTTCCAGGGCATGAGACGTTGTGTTTATGTTGTGCAGGAAGATGGCGGCCCGCTGGAGCAGCGAGAATGTGGTGGTTGAATTTAGGGATGCACAGGTATATAATACTGAAACTGCATTTTATTTGATAGACACAAGTTGTGATGGGTGATGTCCCTTGGTGGTGCTGGGTGGCATGAGCTGCTGCAAGGTTCACAGCTCAAATCCAAGTCTTCATTAACAATACAGCGTCTTCTTAATTGACCAATGCATTGGCGATTGAAATGTACACCGTTAACTCAAACGTTTACAATTTAATACACACGTTACAGATCAAAACCCATGTGAAGATAATCACAGTCTACTTTCCAAGGCAGTCTAAATTACACTCTACACACAACTGTGAATTGTATAATTGTAGACTTCAAATGGATAAAATCAGAAAAATGCATGTGTAGATTTAACAAGTATGTAGGTCAAATCTACACATACCTTGCCAGTCATATTTAAAATAGAACTATTGTTTTCTCCACTTAACAGGCAACCGCCATGTCGGTGGATTGCTTGGGCCAGCATGCCGTGCTGTCGGGGTATGGTTACATTTACACCTCCTGTCACTAACAGTTTGAATTATATCTAAGGACATATCTAAATGTGACCAAATACACCTATCTTAGATAAACAACTATCCAGTCATGGGTCAAGATAGAATTAGTTGTTATTGGTATTCTTTGATGAAAACCCAGCTTTGATTAGATTACAATGCAGATACTCAACACTGAGTAACTTTATAATATTGTGTTGATTAAGAACATGTATCTATGTATGCATCGATGATTTAACTTATCTAGGTGCTAATAATGATAGATCAGATAACATATATATATATATATATATACATATATATATATATATATATATATATATATATATATATATATATATATATATATATAAATATACACACAGTGTTTTCATAGACGTAGGCCTACTGTTTTCCTAATGTAAAATTCTTTTTTACATTTTTGTTTGGCACAGTCGGCGTTTTCTCTATGTGGTGAACTTGGAGAGCCTGTCCAAACCCCCGTGTAAGATCGGACGTCAGAGCAAGTGGGATGTGGGGACGGTACAGTGGAATCCTCACAAATCTCAGTCCCGGGTTTTTGCTGCCTCTGTAAGTCTTATATTCTCATTGAAAAACATGTTATGCAGAATTATGTTCACGGTCATTGTGTGGAATAAACAGTGTCCCTATACTGAAGCATGCTCTCTTCAGATAAATGAGTTGTTGTTGTGAGCTATGTTATGTAAAGTTGCTGTGTACCATATACTTGTCACCATGGGTGGTGTCTCTGGGATGCAGAGTAACCAGCGAGTTGATCTTTATACGTGGAAAGATGGCTTTGGGGAGGTCCACGCGTCTCTGCAGGGGCACACGCGAGTCATCAGGTAACACAATCAAAAATCAATCAACACAACTTATTAAAAGTTCAAAATAATTCATGTAATCATCCGCAAAAATACCCCCAAAGCATTTAGACTCATCCATTTCGCGAATACTAAGGAAATGAATTGTAATTTGTTTTAATGTAGTGACCTTGACTGGTCCTGCTTCGAAGCTGAGTACCTCGTTAGCAGCTCTGTGGACACCTATATCTACATCTGGGACACTAGGTACGATGATCCATCTAATGAGCTTACATTAGCACCTTGTTCACTAATGACTCAGGCAATCATTTCTTTTATTAAATCCATCAATGTTTGATTTGACAGAGACCCACGGAAGCCCGTGGTGGCCCTCTCCGCAGTGGGTGAGTTTAGGAGGAAGAGGGTGCTTTCCCTAAAGATAAATCAACACTAATATCAAACCGCATGAAGAGCATAGATCTTAAATATTCTCCTGGCATAACGTCCACCAAAAAATAAAGCAAGTTCAATAAGTTTCAGCAGGAGAGGATGCTGTTCCTGAGGTGTTTTTTGTATTTTATTTTAGTGCTGGTTAACGCTGACTATCCATGAGTATCAGCAAGCATCTGTTGTCTTGTCTTGTAGCCGGAGCTTCTCAGGTCAAATGGAATAGAAGGAACCAGAACATCCTGGCTTCCAGTCACGACGGAGATGTCCGAATATGGGACAGAAGAGTGAGGGGCCATCTGGATTTAAACACAGCTGTTTTAAACACACAGAACAGTTACAAGCAGTGTATTTATAGTATTCCTTCCTACTAGAAACCCAACACAGCAGTGGAGTATGTAGCAGCCCATCTTTCCAAGATCCACGGTCTGGACTGGCACCCGGACAACGAGTTCATCCTGGCCACATCCAGTCAGGACAACTCTGTCAGGGTAAGACTGCAGTGTGTGGTTAGCCCCTTAACCCTAACCCTATCGTACAGCACATTTAGACCACAAAACAAACAACAATCACTATTTCTATACCTGTCCCATGTCCCAAGTTTTGGGATTACAGACAACCGAGAAAGTGCCTCAACATCTTATCGTGTCAGGTGCCGGTGTGGAAGGCACGATACACCGTGAGTAGGGCAGATAATAACTCAAATATACTGCTATTAATATTAACTGGTAACAGTAGTTCAACATTATGGTATTGTATGCTTTCTTTTTCTAAGTAAAACAAACATAAGTGAACCTTTCCCCCTCGCTGCCCTCCCTGCCAGCCTTTCTCTCACGGCCTGGTGACGGTCATGGTGCCCCAGCTGCGCAGAGAGAACAGCCTGCTGCTGTGGAGCACCCTGGACCTCAACAGCCCCGTGCACGCCTTCGTGGGCCACGACGACGTGGTCCTGGAGTTCCAGTGGCGCCCACAGAAAGAAGGTCCGACGCCCATCTCCCTGTTTCCACCAGCGATAATTATGCATATCATAACTACCTACTCGTGAAAACCACCCTAGTGGATTTACGTTGTAGTACCCTGGGTATTGCATAAATGTTTTTTCTGCTGCTGGCAGGCTCCAAAGATTGCCAGCTGGTCACCTGGTCCAGAGACCAGACACTGAGAATATGGCGTGTGGATCCACAGCTGCAGAAGGTTAGTGCTTCAAGCAATCATGAATCCCCAACACAACAACCTGGGTCTTGTGCTCTGCTTGTTTTCTAATGCTGAAGAAGACAGATGTGAATAAAAAAGCAACAATGCATTGTCTTCTTGTTGGGATGGGTGTGCCGTGGTCGTAGCTGTGTGCCAACGACACGATGGAGGACTTGCTGGAGGGCGTGTCTTTCAGCATGGAGCCGGAGAGGATCCAGTCCTCCCAGGAGCCTCACCACAGCACAGCCCTCTCGGCTGAAGACCTGCACGGTGAGATCAACATGGAGAAGCCTTGTATGGAGGGCTCTGTAGGTAACCTAATGGGGCTGCTGGGTAACGTAGTAGGCTAGGAAGGTACTAGTAACAGGAAGGTACTAATCACATGTAGGCCGATCTCAATTCCCTGTTGAATAAATAACGAGTAATACTGATGGTCCTTAACTGGCCTTGAATCCTGTCCATTCCAATGAGCGTAACCCTAAGCCCAAGTCTCTCTCCCAGACCCTGGGGGGGAGCAGGCTGCCCTGGGCTCCAGCGGACTGCCCCAGACCCTGCAGCAGGAGTTCTCCCTGGTCAACCTGCAGATCAGGAACGTCAACGTGGAGGTGGGTGTAAAGGGTGGTGCAGTGGTGACTCCACACCCAGTCCTATCAAGGTGATCGTAGTGCTCTCCTAAGATTTGAATTGTTATTGGATCATGTTCTTGTTCCAATCAATACAAAGGTTAATACATATTATCATCTTCAGTTTTTCTGAATGGTTATTAGATAATAACAAAGAACAATAGGAATGTCTTTACCCGATGATGATGATAATCAATACAACTGTCAGAGGAACCCTCTCCAGATCAGAAACCCTTAGACCAACTAACTAGCGGTCCTCCTGTGGGTGAGAGCTTAGACCAACTAACTAGCGGTCCTCCTGTGGGTGAGAGCTTAGACCAACTAACTAGCGGTCCTCCTGTGGGTGAGAGCTTAGACCAACTAACTAGCGGTCCTCCTGTGGGTGAAAGCTTAGACCAACTAACTAGCGGTCCTCCTGTGGGTGAGAGCTTAGACCAACTAACTAGCGGTCCTCCTGTGGGTGAAAGCTTAGACCAACTAACTAGCAGCCCTTCTGTGGGTGAGAGCTTAGACCAACTAACTAGCGGTCCTCCTGTGGGTGAGAGCTTAGACCAACTAACTAGCGGTCCTCCTGTGGGTGAGAGGTCAGACCAACTAACTAGCGGTCCTCCTGTGGGTGAGAGGTCAGACCAACTAACTAGCGGTCCTCCTGTGGGTGAGAGCTTAGACCAACTAACTAGCGGTCCTCCTGTGGGTGAGAGCTTAGACCAACTAACTAGCAGCCCTTCTGTGGGTGAGAGCTTAGACCAACTAACTAGCGGTCCTCCTGTGGGTGAAAGCTTAGACCAACTAACTAGCGGTCCTCCTGTGGGTGAGAGCTTAGACCAACTAACTAGCGGTCCTCCTGTGGGTGAAAGCTTAGACCAACTAACTAGCGGTCCTTCTGTGGGTGAGAGCTTAGACCAACTAACTAGCGGTCCTCCTGTGGGTGAGAGGTCAGACCAACTAACTAGCGGTCCTCCTGTGGGTGAGAGGTCAGACCAACTAACTAGCGGTCCTCCTGTGGGCCAGATGGACGCGCTGAACCGGAGCTGTGTGGTGTCGGCTCACCTAGGCAGCCACCAGGTGCGGCTGGTGGTGAAGTTTCCCGCCCACTACCCCAACAACGCCGTGCCCACCTTCCAGTTCGTCTCCCCCACCAGCATCCCCTCTGCCATGAGGACCAAGATCCAGAAGGTAAAACACCACCACCCCTCTGACCTGGAGCTACATCAATACCACTGCAAATCAGAAGACCTTCTTCTTGTGGTGGTGGTGGTGATGATGGTGGTGGTGATGATGGTGGTGGTGATGATGATGATGGTGCTGATGGTGGTGGTGGTGATGATGAAGATGGTGGTGGTGATGATGATGATGATGTTGGTGGTGATGGTGATGGTGATGATGATGATGGTGGTGGTGATGGTGGTGATGGTGGTGGTGGTGGTGATGATGATGGTGGTGATGATTGCGGGGGTGATGATGATGGTGGTGATGATGATGATGGTGGTGGTGATGGTGGTGATGGTGGTGATGATGGTGGTGGTGGTGATGATGATGGTGGTGATGATTGCGGGGTGATGATGATGGTGGTGATGATGATGATGGTGGTGATGATGATGATGGTGGTGATGATGATGATGGTGGTGATGATTGCGGGGTGATGATGATGGTGGTGATGATGATGATGGTGGTGGTGATGATGATGATGGTGGTGATGATGGTGGTGATGATGGTGGTGAAGATGATGATGATGGTGTTGATGGTGGTGATGATGCCAGGAGTGATGATGATGATGGCGGGGTGATTATGGGATGGACACTGCGAGGAGTGTGCTGATCGTTTGAAACCTGTGTTGTAGATTCTGACAGACACGTCGCTGCAGAAGGTGAAGAGGAACCAGAACTGTCTGGAACCATGTGTGCGACAGCTGATGTCGTGCCTGGAGTCGGACATGGTGAGGGCCCATCACTACCAAACACACACATGTTGAGGGCCCATCACTACCAAACACACACATGGTGAGGGCCTCCATCACTACCAAACACACACATGTTGAGGGCCTCCATCACTACCAAACACACACATGTTGAGGGCCCATCACTACCAAACACACACATGGTGAGGGCCTCCATCACTACCAAACACACACATGGTGAAGGCCTCCATCACTACCAAACACACACATGGTGAGGGCCTCCATCACTACCAAACACACACATGTTGAGGGCCTCCATCACTACCAAACACACACATGGTGAGGGCCTCCATCACTACCAAACACACACATGTTGAGGGCCTCCATCACTACCAAACACACACATGGTGAGGGCCTCCATCACTACCAAACACACACATGGTGAGGGCCTCCATCACTACCAAACACACACATGTTGAGGGCCTCCATCACTACCAAACACACACATGGTGAGGGCCTCCATCACTACCAAACACACACATGGTGAGGGCCTCCATCACTACCAAACACACACATGGTGAGGGCCTCCATCACTACCAAACACACACATGGTGAGGGCATAGGGTGATAGCTAACCCTATGCAGTATATTGCAGGCATGATGCACAGGTGATAGCTAACCCTATGCAGTATATTGCAGGCATGATGCACAGGTGATAGCTAACCCTATGCAGTATATTGCAGGCATGATGCACAGGTGATAGCTAACCCTATGCAGTATATTGCAGGCATGATGCACAGGTGATAGCTAACCCTATGCAGTATATTGCAGGCGTGATGCACATGTGATAGCTAACCCTATGCAGTATATTGCAGGCGTGATGCACAGGTGATAGCTAACCCTATGCAGTATATTGCAGGCGTGATGCACAGGTGATAGCTAACCCTATGCAGTATATTGCAGGCATGATGCACAGGTGATAGCTAACCCTATGCAGTATATTGCAGGCATGATGCACAGGTGATAGCTAACCCTATGCAGTATATTGCAGGCATGATGCACAGGTGATAGCTAACCCTATGCAGTGAGTCTTAGACAGAGTTGTTCTCATATAGGAATGAAACTAATATATGTTGCTTATGGTTGATGCTGCAGTGATTTGTAGATATACTCTGAGATACGAAACAATCACAATATATCGCAACATAATGAATCGTAACCCATGTATCGCTTTGAGTATCGTGTCCCCAGATCAACACCGATCCCTAGTACGTAGACAAGGTTTACCAATGCTAATTGAACATGTGTAAGTATCAGTGGCGGGAATGAAAACACAGTGACCCTGGCTTTTGATGAGCACAGTAAAACAATGAGCGCTGAAATGTGATTGGATGGCGTCTCCCCACATGTCCCCAGACCCAGGAGGACGTCCCGCCTGCCAGCCCCTATGTCCTGTCTAACCCCGTGACCCCAGCCCTGCCTCCCTTCCCCAGGGTCACCAACACCTACGGATCCTACCAGGTGAGAGGTCAGGGTTAGGTTCCCTTATCTCATCACTAGTATACATGTTACTGGGTTAGGGTTATCTCATCACTAGTATACATGTTACTGGGTTAGGTTCCCTTATCTCATCACTAGTATACATGTTACTGGGTTAGGGTTATCTCATCTCATCACTAGTATACATGTTACTGGGTTAGGTTCCCTTATCTCATCACTAGTATACATGTTACTGGGTTAGGGTTATCTCATCACTAGTATACATGTTACTGGGTTAGGTTCCCTTATCTCATCACTAGTATACATGTTACTGGGTTAGGGTTATCTCATCACTAGTATACATGTTACTGGGTTAGGGTTATCTTATCTCATCACTAGTATACATGTTACTGGGTTAGGGTTATCTCATCACTAGTATACATGTTACCGGGTTAGGGTTATCTCATCACTAGTATACATGTTACCGGGTTAGGGTTATCTCATCACTAGTATACATGTTACCGGGTTAGGGTTATCTCATCACTAGTATACATGTTA
>JACYXH010000438.1:2040000-2075000 GCA_026745465.1 Lota lota
ATGTAATCTACTAGCACATATAATAACCGCATTGTGACACAAAGGACCTCCGCTTCACTACCAGCTCAGCCGTGCACAAAGGCCCCTGTTCAATTTTTACAACCCACTTTTAATCAAGTGGTGCTTGGTTCCTCCTCTGGGGGGCGCTGCCGTCTCCCCGCCTCTCCTTCGCTCTCCTGTCCGTTAGAAATCCCGGAGGTTCAAGACCAAACGCGAGGGGAGCGACTACAGCAGCCGGCCCATCAAGCTGGCGGGGAAGGTCATCATCCAGGAGATCTCCTGCCTGCTGCCCGTTCACAGAGCCCTGGGAGAGAGCTACATGTAGGTGGTGCTGCTAAAGAGCCCTGGGAGAGAGCTACATGTAGGTGGTGCTGCTAAAGAGCCCTGGGAGAGAGCTACATGTAGGTGGTGCTGCTAAAGAGCCCTGGGAGAGAGCTACATGTAGGTGGTGCTGCTAAAGAGCCCTGGGAGAGAGCTACATGTAGGTGGTGCTGCTAAAGAGCCCTGGGAGAGAGCTACATGTAGGTGGTGCTGCTGCTAAAGAGCCCTGGGAGAGAGCTACATGTAGGTGGTGCTGCTAAAGAGCCCTGGGAGAGAGCTACATGTAGGTGGTGCTGCTAAAGAGCCCTGGGAGAGAGCTACATGTAGGTGGTGCTGCTAAAGAGCCCTGGGAGAGAGCTACATGTAGGTGGTGCTGCTAAAGAGCCCTGGGAGAGAGCTACATGTAGGTGGTGCTGCTAAAGAGCCCTGGGAGAGAGCTACATGTAGGTGGTGCTGCTAAAGAGCCCTGGGAGAGAGCTACATGTAGGTGGTGCTGCTAAAGAGCCCTGGGAGAGAGCTACATGTAGGTGGTGCTGCTAAAGAGCCCTGGGAGAGAGCTACATGTAAAAAGAGCCCTGGGAGAGAGCTACATGTAAAAAGAGCCCTGGGAGAGAGCTACATGTAAGGGGACATGCTCAGAGGCAGCCCCCTACCCTTTTTAGACACATACTTGACATGTTTTCAACCCTAATTGATAGAAGTATACTGCAGAATGGTTTCTAAAGGATGTCTTAACCTGGTTCGTGAAACCAGGCGTTTAGTGTTCACAAGCTGAGACAGGGTTAGGACTCTATGTACGGGCTAGCGCTTCTTACCAAGACGTTGTGTCCATCCTTCCTCGTGTTAGATTGAATGTGAGTGACATCCAGGACACGTGTCAGAAGAACGCAGCAGCCGCGCTGGTGGTGGGCCGAAGGGACGTGGCCAAGGTAAGCCACCTGCCCCCCCCCGATACTAGCAGCCACCTGTCCCCCCCCGATACTAGCAGCCACCTGTCCCCCCCCGATACTAGCAGCCACCTGTCCCCCCCCCTGATACTAGCAGCCACCTGTCCCCCCCCCGATACTAGCAGCCACCTGTCCCCCCCCGATACTAGCAGCCACCTGTCCCCCCCCCCGATACTAGCAGCCACCTGTCCCCCCCCCCTGATACTAGCAGCCACCTGTCCCCCCCCCTGATACTAGCAGCCACCTGTCCCCCCCCCGATACTAGCAGCCACCTGTCCCCCGCCCCCCGATACTAGCAGCCACCTGTCCCCCCCCCGATACTAGCAGCCACCTGTCCCCCCCCTGATACTAGCAGCCACCTGTCCCCCCCCCGATACTAGCAGCCACCTGTCCCCCCCCCGATACTAGCAGCCACCTGTCCCCCCCCCGATACTAGCAGCCCCTCCCCCCGATACTAGCAGCCACCTGTCCCCCCCCCCCGATACTAGCAGCCACCTGTCCCCCCCCGATACTAGCAGCCACCTGTCCCCCCCCCCGATACTAGCAGCCACCTGTCCCCCCCCTGATACTAGCAGCCACCTGTCCCCCCCCCGATACTAGCAGCCACCTGTCCCCCCCCTGATACTAGCAGCCACCTGTCCCCCCCCCCGATACTAGCAGCCACCTGTCCCCCCCCCCCTGATACTAGCAGCCACCTGTCCCCCCCCCCCTGATACTAGCAGCCACCTGTCCCCCCCCCCGATACTAGCAGCCACCTGTCCCCCCCCCGATACTAGCAGCCACCTGTCCCCCCCCCCGATACTAGCAGCCACCTGTCCCCCCCCCGATACTAGCAGCCACCTGTCCCCCCCCCCCCGATACTAGCAGCCACCTGTCCCCCCCCCCGATACTAGCAGCCACCTGTCCCCCCCCCCTGATACTAGCAGCCACCTGTCCCCCCCCCCTGATACTAGCAGCCACCTGTCCCCCCCCGATACTAGCAGCCACCTGTCCCCCCCCCCCTGATACTAGCAGCCACCTGTCCCCCCCCCCCCGATACTAGCAGCCACCTGTCCCCCCCCCCGATACTAGCAGCCACCTGTCCCCCCCCCCCCTGATACTAGCAGCCACCTGTCCCCCCCCCCCGATACTAGCAGCCACCTGTCCCCCCCCGATACTAGCAGCCACCTGTCCCCCCCCCCCGATACTAGCAGCCACCTGTCCCCCCCCCCTGATACTAGCAGCCACCTGTCCCCCCCCCCCCGATACTAGCAGCCACCTGTCCCCCCCCCGATACTAGCAGCCACCTGTCCCCCCCCCGATACTAGCAGCCACCTGTCCCCCCCCCCCGATACTAGCAGCCACCTGTCCCCCCCCCCTGATACTAGCAGCCACCTGTCCCCCCCCCCCGATACTAGCAGCCACCTGTCCCCCCCCCGATACTAGCAGCCACCTGTCCCCCCCCCCGATACTAGCAGCCACCTGCCCCCCCCCCGATACTAGCAGCCACCTGTCCCCCCCCCCCGATACTAGCAGCCACCTGTCCCCCCCCGATACTAGCAGCCACCTGTCCCCCCCCCGATACTAGCAGCCACCTGTCCCCCCCCCGATACTAGCAGCCACCTGTCCCCCCCCTGATCATACAGGCCCTATAGACCCCTATAGACCACCCTGATCATACAGGCCCTATAGACCCCTATAGACCACCCTGATCATACAGGCCCTATAGACCACCCTGATCATACAGGCCCTATAGACCACCCTGATCATACAGGCCCTATAGACCCCTATAGACCACCCTGATCATACAGGCCCTATAGACCACTATAGACCACCCTGATCATACAGGCCCTATAGACCCCTATAGACCACCCTGATCATACAGGCCCTATAGACCCCTCTTTCATAGATTATCCTCATTTGATTCAGGATTAGAAGGCATTGTCATCACGCCATATATGGTTTATGTTTGTTTGTCTTTCGTTATTGTCGTGTAACTGGAAGAGATTAGAACAAGATTCCACTTCCTGTGTGCGCGTGCATCCATAGGTTTGGGCCCTGGCGTCTGCAGCCACCAGCCAGGACCTAGGTCCAGACTCGGACCCTGACACAGACACTCCCTGGGCCAGACATCCTTTTGGGCGCCACCTGCTGGAGACACTGTACGAGCAACCTGGTTCCATTTCTGTCTTACTCATCAGAGTCCACGAAAAGAATAGCAATCACACAGCGAGTGGCATAACACCGGTAGCCCACTTCACAACCACGCGAACCACAGGACACAGGTCCTGGGTCACAGGACACAGGTCACAGGACACAGGACACATGTCACAGGTCACAGGACACAGGTCACAGGACACAGGTCACAGGACACAGGACACAGGACACAGGACACAGTTCACAGGACACAGGACACAGGACACAGTTCACAGGACACAGGTCACAGGACACAGGTCACAGGACACAGGTCACAGGTCACAGGACACAGGACACAGGACACAGGGTCACCACTGCTCTCCCTGTGTCTCCAGGCTGGACCACTACAGCCAGATGAGTGACGTGCAGACGCTGGCCATGCTGTGCAGCGTGTTCAAAGCCCAGGGACCTCCGGACCTCTGCGGACAGCACCTGTCTCGCTCCACCCTCTTCCCCCACTCACGCTACGTAAGCCCCGCCCCCGGCGCCGCCACTGGCCACCTAGCTGCTCTGTTTCCCACTGGTCAGGTTCTCACTGGTCAGTTTGTTATTGGTCAGGTTCCTATTGGTCAGTGTGGGCTTTGGTGTGACAGACCTGCTTGTGTTGACCATCCCCAGCCCAGCTTCACGTCCAGCTCCCTCACCTCAGGCTCCTGCTCCAGCACGTCCGACTCGGTCCCCACCGCCACATGGAACCCCGGTAGGACTTCCAGCCTCATTCTTACCTGGCTTCAGAAGCTAGTCTTTCATAGCACCAATGCTAGAGCATAGGGTTGGGGTGACTATAGGGTTACCCTAACCCTAGAGCATATGGTTGGGGTGACCATAGGGTTGGGGTGACCATAGGGTTGGGGTGACCATAGGGTAACCCTAGAGCATTTGGCTGGGGTGACCATAGGGTTGGGGTGACCATAGGGTAACCCTAGAGCATTTGGCTGGGGTGACCATAGGGTTGGGGTGACCATAGGGTAACCCTAGAGCATAGGGCTGGGGTGACCATAGGGTTGGGGTGACCATAGGGTAACCCTAGAGCATAGGGTTGGGGTGACCATAGGGTTGGGGTGACCATAGGGTAACCCTAGAGCATAGGGTTGGGGTGACCATAGGGTTGGGGTGACCATAGGGTTGGGGTGACCATAGGGTTTCTTATTGTAGTAGTATTGTATTATTAGGGTCTGCTAAATGGCCTGTTATATGGATAATCCTGTATGAAAGATCATGTAGTCCTGCGATGCGTATTTCATGGGACAATAGTGACAGGCCGGGACTCTGAGCATGCGGCTCCGTGGGGCGAGTCTTCGCCTGATGACTATCGCTATGGCAACCAGGCCTACTCCGACCCGCGGGAACGAGAACGGGAGCAGCACGACATGAACAAGAGGTGAGGCTCTCGGCCCCGTGGTGGTCCTTAACCCTGTGTTCTGAGGGCCCCGTGGTCCTTAACCCTGTGTTCTGAGGGCCCCGTGGTGGTCCTTAACCCTGTGTTCTGAGGGCCCCGTGGTGGTCCTTAACCCTTTGTTCTGACTCCTGCTGGCCAGGCTCCTGGACCCGGCCCACACGCTGCAGTTTGACGACTTTAAGAAGTGCTACGGAGAGATCCTGCACCGCTGGGGGCTGAAGGAGAAGAGGGCCGACGTGCTCAAGTTTGCCTCCTGCCCTCCTGAACCTCACAAGGGAATCGGTTAGTTTGCCCTCTTAATGATACAAATACACACAAACACACACAATAATGATGCAAATACACACATCACACACATAATGATACAAATAGACACACACAATAATGATACAAATACACACATCACACACACATAATGATAAAAATAGACACACACAATGATACAAATACACACATCACACACACATAATGATACAAATGGACACACACAATAATGATACAAATACACACATCACACACACAATGATACAAATAGACACACACAATAATGATACAAATACACACATCACACACACAATGATACAAATAGACACACACAATAATGCCACATTTTCACATTTCAAGTCATGTGCTTCTGAATAATTTTTCTGAATAATCCTTTTCTTTAAATAATGGGCTAGATATAATCTGGTGATGGACTGGATATGATCTGGATATAATCTGGATATGATCTGGATATGATCTGGTGATGATCTGGATATAATCTGGTGATGATCTGGATATGATCTGGATATAACCTGGTGATGATCTGGATATGATCTGGTGATGATCTGGTGATGATCTGGATATGATCTGGTGATGATCTGGATATGATCTGGATATAATCTGGATATAATCTGGTGATGATCTGGATATGATCTGGATATAATCTGGATATAATCTGGTGATCTGGATATGATCTGGTGATGATCTGGATATGATCTGGATATAATCTGGATATAATCTGGTGATCTGGATATGATCTGGTGATGATCTGGATATAATCTGGATATAATATGGTGATCTGGATATGATCTGGTGATGATCTGGATATGATCTGGATATAATCTGGTGATGATCTGGTGATGATCTGGTGATGATCTGGATATAATCTGGTGATGATCTGGATATGATCTGGATATAATCTGGATATAATCTGGATATAATCTGGTGATCTGGATATGATCTGGATATGATCTGGATATAATCTGGTGATGATCTGGTGATGATCTGGCTATAATCTGGATATAATCTAAAGATCCTGAGCCTCCATGTCTGTTTATTCCCGCTGGGCCATGCGCTGCAGAGTTTGGCGTGTACTGCTGCCATTGCCGCACCCAGGCGCGAGGGACCCAGTGTGCGGTGTGCAGGCGGCTGACCTTCCAGTGCGCCGTGTGCCATGTGGCCGTGCGCGGCGCCTCCAACTTCTGCCTGAGCTGCGGCCACGGCGGTCACACCAGCCACATGATGGACTGGTTCAGCCGGCACGACCAGTGCCCTGCCGGCTGCGGCTGCCACTGCCTTCAGCAGAGCACCTACTAACCCTAACCCATCTAACCCTAACCCACACCCAGCCAAGCATAACCCATCTAACCCTACTAACCCTAACCCATACCCAGCCAAGCATAACCCATCTAACCCTAACCCACACCCAGCCAAGCATAACCCATCTAACCCTACTAACCCTAACCCATACCCAGCCAAGCATAACCCATCTAACCCTAACCCACACCCAGCCAAGCATAACCCATCTAACCCTACTAACCCTAACCCATACCCAGCCAAGCATAACCCATCTAACCCTACTAACCCTAACCCATACCCAGCCAAGCATAACCCATCTAACCCTACTAACCCTAACCCATACCCAGCCAAGCATAACCCATCTAACCCTAACCCACACCCAGCCAAGCATAACCCATCTAACCCATCTAACCCTAACCCATACCCAGCCAAGCATAACCCATCTAACCCTACTAACCCTAACCCACACCCAGCCAAGCATAACCCATCTAACCCTACTAACCCTAACCCATACCCAGCCAAGCATAACCCATCTAACCCTAACCCATACCCAGCCAAGCATAACCCATCTAACCCATCTAACCCTAACCCACACCCAGCCAAGCATAACCCATCTAACCCTACTAACCCTAACCCATACCCAGCCAAGCATAACCCATCTAACCCTAACCCATACCCAGCCAAGCATAACCCATCTAACCCTACTAACCCTAACCCACACCCAGCCAAGCATAACCCATCTAACCCTAACCCATACCCAGCCAAGCATAACCCATCTAACCCTACTAACCCTAACCCATACCCAGCCAAGCATAACCCATCTAACCCTACTAACCCTAACCCATACCCAGCCAAGCATAACCCATAACCCATCTAACCCTAACCCACACCCAGCCAAGCATAACCCATCTAACCCTACTAACCCTAACCCATACCCAGCCAAGCATAACCCATCTAACCCTAACCCACACCCAGCCAAGCATAACCCATCTAACCCTACTAACCCTAACCCATACCCAGCCAAGCATAACCCATCTAACCCTAACCCACACCCAGCCAAGCATAACCCATCTAACCCTACTAACCCTAACCCACACCCAGCCAAGCATAACCCATCTAACCCTACTAACCCTAACCCACACCCAGCCAAGCATAACCCATCTAACCCTAACCCACACCCAGCCAAGCATAACCCATCTAACCCTAACCCATACCCAGCCAAGCATAACCCATCTAACCCTACTAACCCTAACCCATACCCAGCCAAGCATAACCCATCTAACCCTACTAACCCTAACCCACACCCAGCCAAACATAACCCATCTAACCCTAACCCAGCCAAGCATAACCCTTCTAACCCTAAACTCACCCCAGGTAACTTTACTGTTGGGAGACACCGGGATAGAATCTTGTTGATGAAATCCTTTTTGTTTGTTGGGAAGCTTTTAAATGAAGCAGACAAAGTATGAAGTCTTTCAGGCTTTTCTTGTGCTAACATGCCATAATATCGAAAACATGACTTCAGAAGACTGTAACTTCATTTCTTTGAATATACCGTCACCCACAAATGAAAACCTAGTTGGGCTGTAGTAAATGGAAAAACTACCTTAAAGCGGTATATTTATATATACACTATATATATATGTAAACTATAAGTATGTTTATTGTATATGTATATTGAAATTGTCCATATGTAAAAACGACTCGTTTTACTGTCTTCTTTTTCACATTTAATTTACATAAAGAGAAAGAGCAAAATACTTCTTTTTATGCATTTGTCGTATGTTCGTTGTTTTTGCTCGTGTGCCTCAGGAAAAGAGTAGGTTATGATACGTACAGTAGGTCAGAGTAGGTTATGATACGTAGAGTAGGTCAGAGTAGGTTATGATACGTAGAGTAGGTCAGAGTAGGTTATGATACGTAGAGTAGGTTATGATACGTAGAGTAGGTCAGAGTAGGTTATGATACGTAGAGTAGGTCAGAGTAGGTTATGATACGTAGAGTAGGTTATGATACGTAGAGTAGGTTATGATACGTAGAGTATGTCAGAGTAGGTTATGATACGTAGAGTAGGTTATGATACGTAGAGTAGGTTATGATACGTAGAGTATGTCAGAGTAGGTTATGATACGTAGAGTAGGTTATGATACGTAGAGTAGGTCAGAGTAGGTTATGATACGTAGAGTAGGTCAGAGTAGGTTATGATACGTAGAGTAGGTTATGATACATAGAGTAGGTTATGATACGTAGAGTGTGTAAAAAGATACGGAGGGCTAGAACAGACACAAAAACAAATTTTTATCGTATTCCATCCCCAAATAACCTTAAAGCACACATTTGAACAGACATTAAAATACGGCTAGGGATTTGTGGTAGTTCACGCCAACCCCAGGTAAGGTTTTCTCTAGTTGACACAAACGCAAAGGC
The DNA here is from genome assembly GCA_026745465.1 of Lota lota. Lineage (NCBI taxonomy): Eukaryota > Metazoa > Chordata > Actinopteri > Gadiformes > Lotidae > Lota > Lota lota. The sequence continues at coordinate 2,048,833 of JACYXH010000438.1, forward strand.
AGAAATTAACAAAGTCCTAGGACCCTAACCCTAGGACCGAGATTATCTTTCCTTGGATGGCGAAGGAATCTCACAAGTCACTCAACACGTAGCTAACTAATACCTCAACTTAACCGTAACCATCTCTAACCAGTGGAGTAATTACAAAAACTACAAAGCTAAGTTCTGCACAACCTTTCCAAAAAATTATGTTGTGGGGCAACTTTTCGTTTAGGAAATTTGGTGAACTACACTTAGACATTTTAATATTACTTTTCCATTTTCTTAATGAAATCTTCTATAGAAAAAGTGACATTGCAACCATCGAGTGCCTCATTGGGTGATCTCTTTTTACCAAGTTAAACGCGCCATAACAATATAGAAAGGCTTGTAAGGCCAACACTGACAATAGGGACATTGTATTGTTGTGGTTGACTAATTAATGCTATGTTTTCGTATGACACGGGCTAAACCATCAATGTTTGTGAGGTTTGCGCTACTGGGTGTCAGATAAAACACTTTAGTGATTCGATACGGCGAGCTATAGAAGAACTGTGGCCAAGAGTGTCACCAGTTACTGAATCCATCAAACTCAATTTAGTAGTAGATTATCTTTATATATATATATATAGATATATCTATATATATATATATCTATATATAGATCTATATATATCTATATATAGATATATATCTATATATATATATATATCTATATATATATATATATATATATCTATATATATCTATATATCTATATATATATATATATATATATATATATATATATATATATCTATATCTATCTATATCTATATCTATATAGATATATCTATAGATAGATATATCTATCTAGATAGATATAGATATATAGATCTATCTATATATATATAGATAGATATATCTATCTATAGATATATCTATATAGATATATCTATATCTATATAGATATAGATATATATTACATATATCTATAGATATGTAAATAATGTACTACTATATTGAGTTCGATGGGTTCAGTAACTGGTGACAAACTCTCAGCCACAGTATATTTATAACTTTACAGTATAGTGTCTTGATAAGTGCTCTCTGGCTCCACCCAGTGGGTGTAAAGGGTTCAACACAAATTAGCCAATGTTGCGAGATGGGTCTCATGGAGATGTTGAAAGTAACACGTTGAAAAATCAACAAAGCATATTGCTTGATATTTGAACTTTTTATTTAACAACTTCAATCTTATTTTCCATAAGTTTGCAGCTTGAATAAAGTGTGTCCCACTTGTCTTCCACTGTTTAAATCCAGCGCAGGAACCAAAGCATTCTTAACAAGCTACTGGTCTCGGCACGGACACGCGCCACAAATGTCATGGGTCATCACGTCCTAAAGCACATCACTGTGAACACAGCAGCTGAAAAAGCCTACTGTTGAATCAGTTTCATCATATTATACACAATGTCATGTTTTGAATTTAAAACAAATAGAAAGGAAAAAAAACAAGTAAAAACAACCTACCAAGAAAACCAGTAAAAATCAAGCAGATATATAAACAAGTTCTAACAATGGCTGGAGAGTGAATGAACCAAGTGAGTGAATGAAACCATGAACCAAGTGAGTGAAGAATGAAACCATGAACCAAGTGAGTGTCCGGCATCCTGGTGTCTTCATCTCACAGGCTCAGCTGAGTTGTGTGCATACAGGATGGGTTCAAGATGGGTTACAGGGTCTCCCTGCTGAGGAGGTGGAACGGGGGGTGGGTTCAAGATGGAGTCAGTGGGGGGGTGGGGGGAGAGTTCAATATGGGGTCAGTGGGGGGGTGGGGAGAGAGTTCAAGATGAGGGTCGGTGGGGGGGTCTGAGTGCAGAACGCAGGCAGACCAAACCCTAGAAATATGCCCACTTCTTCGCTGTATTTTCCAAGATATTTGACATTTAGTGGAAGAAAACGTCCATTTTTGTCACATGAAGGGTTTTCATGCGTTTGCTGTCACAAGTCACATCGGAGGGGGAAACCAATCCAAAAATACTCATTTATAAACATAAGCAATGTATAAATGACCAGGTTTTACTGTCCACAGATAAATAAACAAACCAAGCCCTGAACACAAACCTCTCTTCACAAATCGCTTAATTTAGACCAGTTTTTGATTGCATCGGGATTTGTCTTAGGAACCACCAAACATGTTAATCCCAGGTGCCACTCCTACAGATTCTCCCAAGCAGGGTTTGTGTGTGTGTGGGGGTGTGTGCGTGTGGGTGCGTGTGTCCTACTGGTGGGCACACTGCACCCCCGGGCCGTGGTGGCCCCCCTCCTCGTCGGAGCTGTCGTTGTAGGCCTCGCGTCGGCCCCCGGACGAGGAGCCCTGGCCCACGTCGTAGTCCTGCAGGTCCACCTCCTCCGTCTCACCGCTGATCACCGGCTCCTCGGATCGCGACGGCAGAAGGTCCTCCAGCTCCTGGAAGCAAGAACACGGCCATCAGGGTCTGGGCCTCTTACGGTGGGTCTGGGCCTCTTACGGTGGGTCTGAAGCCAGCCTCTTACCGTGGGTCTGGGCCTCTTACCGTGGGTCTGAAGCCAGCCTCTTACCGTGGGTCTGAAGCCAGCCTCTTACCGTGGGTCTGAAGCCAGCCTCTTACCGTGGGTCTGAAGCCAGCCTCTTACCGTGGGTCTGAAGCCAGCCTCTTACCGTGGGTCTGAAGCCAGCCTCTTACCGTGGGTCTGAAGCCAGCCTCTTACCGTGGGTCTGGGCCTCTTACCGTGGGTCTGAAGCCAGCCTCTTACCGTGGGTCTGAAGCCAGCCTCTTACCGTGGGTCTGAAGCCAGCCTCTTACCGTGGGTCTGAAGCCAGCCTCTTACCGTGGGTCTGAAGCCAGCCTCTTACCGTGGGTCTGAAGCCAGCCTCTTACCGTGGGTCTGAAGCCAGCCTCTTACCGTGGGTCTGAAGCCAGCCTCTTACCGTGGGTCTGAAGCCAGCCTCTTACCGTGGGTCTGAAGCCAGCCTCTTACCGTGGGTCTGAAGCCAGCCTCTTACCGTGGGTCTGAAGCCAGCCTCTTACCGTGGGTCTGAAGCCAGCCTCTTACCGTGGGTCTGAAGCCAGCCTCTTACCGTGGGTCTGAAGCCAGCCTCTTACCGTGGGTCTGAAGCCAGCCTCTTACCGTGGGTCTGAAGCCAGCCTCTTACCGTGGGTCTGAAGCCAGCCTCTTACCGTGGGTCTGAAGCCAGCCTCTTACCGTGGGTCTGGGCCTCTTACCGTGGGTCTGAAGCCAGCCTCTTACCGTGGGTCTGAAGCCAGCCTCTTACCGTGGGTCTGAGCCTCTTACCGTGGGTCTGAAGCCAGCCTCTTACCGTGGGTCTGAAGCCAGCCTCTTACCGTGGGTCTGAAGCCAGCCTCTTACCGTGGGTCTGAAGCCAGCCTCTTACCGTGGGTCTGAAGCCAGCCTCTTACCGTGAGTTTCTCCGGACTGATCCAGTTGTTGCTGGGGAACTGGACATCAAACTTGATGTACAGGTCTCCCTTCTCGAAGGGGTTACGGTACTGGGGCATTCCCTCCCCCCGGACCACCCTCACAGAACCTGAGGGGCAGGGAGTCACATTCTACATACTGATGGTTGCAGTAAAACACCACCCACTGATGGTTGCAGTAAAACACCACCCACTGACTGTTGGCTACAGTAAAACACCACCCACTGCCTGTTGGCTACAGTAAAACACCACCCACTGACTGTTGGCTACAGTAAAACACCACCCACTGCCTGTTGGCTACAGTAAAACACCACCCACTGCCTGTTGGCTACAGTAAAACACCACCCACTGCCTGTTAGAAGCATGGGGGTGGTCCAGTCAAGTACATAAGTTCCAAGTCCTTTGGCTGGACATGCTTGGTCAAGATGTGCAGAAGTGCACCCTCTAACTTAGGAGCAGCGCCCCCTACTGACAAAAGTCCCACATGAAATGAATTCTAAAAGCTGTGGCCTTCAGGAGAAAATGTTAAGGACTTACCCGGCTCAATGACTTTGCCAGCTGGGTACTTGACAACGATCTGTCGGCCGTCTAAGTGTTTGAGTGTGAACTGGAAGCCACACAGCGCTTCCACCAGGCCAATCCTGTGAGTCATGTGCAGATCATTCGCTTCTCGTTTGTAGGTCTGCAGAGGGCAACATCAGAGCACATCGATCAAACCTCTCCCAACAGCAAATCATCTTACGGCATTTAAACGCATGAGAAAGCAGTCATGTGACACACCCCTAGGACCATTCGATTCCCGACTTAGTCTATCGTAACCATTGTTAGCTAAATCTGTCCACGTCCAACCCGAAACCAAATAATTACGCATTTCATTACTTTTACATTTTCACGTCACATTATCTACACAAACATATAGTATACATTTCATATGATATATACATGATATACTATATATCATATGAAAGCTGAGACTCCGATGCCTTCAATAGAGGGTAGAATGTCAAAACTGAACAATGGGTTCTCAATATCTTCACCTGTTTCTATCTCATCACGTTTGTATTTGTTGCATTCATTTATTTGGAGACTTCGCCTATACTTACCTCACCGAAAAGCTCCAGCTTTGCTCTACTTTATTGAATATGTGTTATTTTCATCAAAAACCTGAAGATGAGGCCTAGTGATGAAGAGGCCTGGTGATGAAGAGGTTAAGGTACAAGAAGGCTCTAGGCCTAGTGATGAAGAGGTTAAGGGAAGGCTCTAGGCCTAGTGATGAAGAGGTTAAGGGAAGGCTCTAGGCCTAGTGATGAAGAGGTTAAGGGAAGGCTCTAGGCCTAGTGATGAAGAGGTTAAGGGAAGGCTCTAGGCCTAGTGATGAAGAGGTTAAGGGAAGGCTCTAGGCCTAGTGATGAAGAGGTTAAGGGAAGGCTCTAGGCCTAGTGATGAAGAGGTTAAGGGAAGGCTCTAGGCCTAGTGATGAAGAGGGTAAGGGACAGGAAGGATCTAGGCCTAGTGATGAAGAGGTTAAGGGAAGGCTCTAGGCCTAGTGATGAAGAGGGTAAGGGACAGGAAGGCTCTAGGCCTAGTGATGAAGAGGTTAAGGGAAGGCTCTAGGCCTAGTGATGAAGAGGGTAAGGAACAGGAAGGATCTAGGCCTAGTGATGAAGAGGTTAAGGAACAGGAAGGCTCTAGGCCTAGTGATGAAGAGGTTAAGGGAAGGCTCTAGGCCTAGTGATAAAGAGGTTAAGGGAAGGCTCTAGGCCTAGTGATGTAGAGGGTAAGGGACAGGAAGGATCTAGGCCTAGTGATGAAGAGGTTAAGGGAAGGCTCTAGGCCTAGTGATGAAGAGGTTAAGGGAAGGCTCTAGGCCTAGTGATGAAGAGGTTAAGGGACAGGAAGGATCTAGGCCTAGTGATGAAGAGGTTAAGGGACAGGAAGCCTCTTCCTTTGAAAAGAGGCCTAGTGATGAAGGGATATGGGCATTGTGTGCCACTATGAAGAAATGTAGAACCGTTAAATATTTCTTGTGTAGCCAAATTGCTCATGTTCAGGGATAATGCTAGCAATGCTAGGTTGTGGCTTCTCTGTGCGCTACACACTTGTGGTGGTGTTCAACGGCTGCCATGTGACCCAGTGCAGAGTTGCTAGTGTGCACCTTGCACTCGACTTGCCCATTACTTAAATGAATGATGGACCTCCGTGTTCGTGTATGGATCGGCTACATTAACCTCTCTAATCTTAAAGAAAACATTCTCCTCTTCAGGAGTTATCTCCTTAAATTATAGCTGTATACCAATTCAGAAATGTGGTTGAAAACGTACAAATAAACCACGGCCTGAACACTGATAAACAACCTGAGCTGCTGTCCTGTACTTTGTCTCAAGCTTGGACCTAACGGCCACTAGAGGAGTTTCAGGGCACCACTCGTGATCCTGGTTTGGAGGGTTAGGGGGAGGAGCGTGGGCTGGGACATCCAACTGAACAGTTCTTTTACAGCACAGGGGACCTCCATCAACTCCCTACTAACCCTAACCTCCATCAACTCCCTACTAACCCTAACCTCCATCAACTCCCTACTAACCCTAACCTCCATCAACTCCCTACTAACCCTAACCTCCATCAACTCCCTACTAACCCTAACCTCCATCAACTCCCTACTAACCCTAACCTCCATCAACTCCCTACTAACCCTAACCTCCATCAACTCCCTACTAACCCTAACCTCCATCAACTCCCTACTAACCCTAACCTCCATCAACTCCCTACTAACCCTAACCTCCATCAACTCCCTACTAACCCTAACCTCCATCAACTCCCTACTAACCCTAACCTCCATCAACTCCCTACTAACCCTAACCTCCATCAACTCCCTACTAACCCTAACCTCCATCAACTCCCTACTAACCCTAACCTCCATCAACTCCCTACTAACCCTAACCTCCATCAACTCCCTACTAACCCTAACCGGTAGATGAGAGCTTACCCTACTAACCCTAACCAGTAGATGAGAGCTAACCCTAACCGGTAGATGAGAGCTAACCCTAACCAGTAGATGAGAGCTAACCCTAACCCTACTAACCCTAACCAGTAGATGAGAGCTAACCCTAACCCTACTAACCCTAACCAGTAGATGAGAGCTAACCCTAACCTACAAGCTTTAAGGCCATGCTAGAGACGTCAACACATTTGATTTCTTGTGCATTTTGTTATCACAATGTGTCAGAATTCTAATACAGGTCTAGAAATAACTCATGAATATACACTGAGGACAGGGATGTTTGGCTACAGCATTCTTTGTGCAGATTCGGTTCATCTTTTCAAAAGCCTTCTTTGCTTTCACTCCAACAAAATCGTACTGAAAGATTACCATAGGTCTTTAAAGCCTCTTATCAGTTATACAATGTTCCTCATTTGCATACCAACTGTAATTCACGAACACATTAGCTAACCCTAAAACTGTAACACATTAGAGATTTTTATGCCGACATTACTCGCCTCCTGTATTTATTCCTTTTATTGCCATCACCCACAATAACCAGTTGCCACGGAGACTATTTATGATGATGACACCACATAAAATGCAAACTATTGCTGCAAGTCAAGCGTTGTACACTGTAGCCTGTCAAGACAACCTGCGTGTCCTTCCACCACACCAGCTGGGGCCTTTTGTCCCCGCTGACACCACTACGTTCAACCTTTTAGCTCTGTAGCACGTGAGCCCAGCGCCACACCGAAGTACCCTGAAAACATGATTAACTGGCGCAGCGGTAGACCCCTCTGGACAACCCGTACAAATGTTTTCTCTTGAAACTGATCATTAGCGCTGCTTTACTTTTGAAGTTGTTGCCATGCAACAACTGAGCATGGCACCTTTGACAAGCATGTGAGCTAAAAGAGCTAAATACCGCGTTGGGCTGAATAGAGAGCCATACAACCACTGGCGAGGGGTCTAAACACAGCTCCACAAAAGTGGACTGGTGTTTCACCATCTGGAAGCAGGGAACGTTACATCAGGTCCACACAACACATCCCGCTACAATGGAGGAGTTCAACACGGACGCCGAGGCTGAAAAATAAGCCCTAGACTGAGAATAAGTTAATGAACAGACTTGGTTATTTCCCTTCTGGAGGCGAGGGCTTTTCTCCTGGCTACCTGTCCATGGCCATTAGAAAACTACACCACACTCTTCAGGTGAATAGACCAGACTCAGGGGAAGAGTCCAGAGGGTTTGAATGTATTCCATTAGGAAATACTCTGTCACTGCAAGATGTTTTAGAAGTTCACCTATGACCGTCCTTCCTGTACTGATGAGCAGCAATAGTTCTGTTTAGATGGAAGTGCGCCACACGGAATGGCCAACGGTTATTTTACACCGAGGTTGGAGCTTCCTGATTATGAACACTATGTTGAAGATGATATAAAACGTATTACCACTTTTAACACGAAAACTAAACGAATGTGTTCACTTTAAGTAAAATAGCAGAATCTGGCTTAGATCAACGTTCCGGGTTCATAGAGAAGCAGTCTGCTAAACCTAGATTCCAACTTGTTTTAGGACCCAGCTATGTGGGCCCTATAGAGGTGGTGCCTAAATAAGGTTAGTTAGGGTTAGTGAAGTACGGTCAGGTGTAATGTGTGGGGCTCCACTGACCTCATGGTCCTTCTCCTGTAAGACCAGGACTATGTCCCCAGGCTCCACGCCGGGGGCCTGGTCGGCCTCCCCTCCGAAGGTGATCTTCTGGCCGTGCTTCATGCCCTTGTCCACGTGCACCTCCAGGATCTTCACCTCCTTCACCACCTTCTTGCCCTCGCACTTTTTACAGCGGTCCTTCTCACTGATCACCTCGCCTAGGAGCATGGGACGGGTAGAGCGGTTAATGTCTCCGTTTGCTGTCATTCTGACCGCAGAACTTAAAGCTTTTCCATTGGCAGCGTTGTCCCACCTTCCCCGTTACAGTCCGTGCAGACAGACTGCATCTGTTGGACCATCCCGGGGGCCAGTTGTCTGATCATGATGCGCATTCCACGTCCCCTGCAGGTCGCACACTTCTGAACTGCACCCGTTTTGCCTCCTTGCCTGCGTCGGCACAAACGCAACATCCCAACATTTTAAGGGAGAACGTGCAAGTAGCCCACAGTCAATGCCACCTCCACTTCAACTGCATTTATTGGTGTCTACACTCAAAAAGGCCACAGGAAGCTGCAGCTGGCATAAAGACAAGACTCCACAACTCACCCGTTACAAGTGCTGCAAAGGACATTCTTGCTGAGTTGTAGTTTAGTCGTCTTCCCGTTGTAAAGGTCTTCCAGGGTCACCCTGTGAACAGAAAGCAGCACCTTGACGTGACCGCCGTACTAGTAAAGCCACCCTTGTCTAGAGATCTCCCCGGCCTTACTTGAGAGGGTGCACCATATCCTCCCCTCTCCTGCGACCCCCGTTGCGGGAGCGACCTCCTTGGCCTCCCATGAAGCCGAAGAGGCCGCCGCCGAAGATGTGGGAGAAGATGTCGTCCATGCCGGCCCCGCCCCCACCACCCTCACGCAGGCCCTGCTCCCCGTAGCGGTCGTACAGCTCCTTCTTCTCGGGGTTGGTGAGCACCTCGTACGCAAAGCTGATCTCTTTGAACTGGGAACATGGAGAGGACACCAGGCAATTTATTCAATCAAAAACAATCAAACCCAGACTACTGTGCTTAAAGGGGGGTCCTGCTTGGCTTAGGATTCAGACCAACTGGGTTTAGAATCGACTATTAGTCGATTCTTCTCAATATTCCTGCAAGGAACCGCCCTATTGTAAATGAATTAGAAGCTAAACTTAAAAGCTAAATTGTCAATCCAATTGACCCTTTGCTAAGCCCCTCCCCAGAACGACCACTGACCAATCGTACATTAGCAACGGGAGGCCTGTCAAGCTTTGGTGCCTGATGCTTGCATTGGGACCGCTCAGCTCTTCATTCACAATACTCTGATATTTGAGAACTATTATGCTGGAAATGTGTGTCTATTTCCTTGGAATAGCTCACCAAGATCAATGAAAACCCAATATTGACAGGCCGGGTGCTTGACAGGCTTAGCAACCGTAACCACGGGGGGCGGGACTTAGCGAAGGCAGAATTGTGAATTGGATGTCAACATTTCAATGATTTTCTACTTGTCACTAGACTAAAGTTGCAAGCGGCTACTGGATAACATGACCCATCATGATCAAACAAGTAAACACAAGTGCAGCATGTACACATCTTGATTCTGACTAAAGGATCAATCTTCTGACAGATGAGGAATGACTAACTCTCTTAAACTAACCAAGCCAAACTGTCACGTAATGGAGAGAAACAATCAATTCAAAAGGTTTAAACCATATTAGTAAAGTAATGAGGTTAGGGTTATTGTAATAAAGCAGTGGTCCCGTTTCCTGACCCTACTAAACGGCTCTAAATGACAACGCCTGACCATCAAAACAGCTGATTATCATTAATATTTTTATCTTCTTCAAATAAACATATAGGCCTATCACTAGGGTTCAGCTAGGGTTAGATACCAATAGCTAGGGTTAGATACCAATAGCTAGGGTTAGACACCAATAGCTAGGGTTAGACACCAATAGCTAGGGTTAGACACCAATAGCTAGGGTTAGACACCAATAGCTAGGGTTAGACACCAATAGCTAGGGTTAGACACCAATAGCTAGGGTTAGACACCAATAGCTAGGGTTAGACACCAATAGCCAGGGTTAGACACCAATAGCCAGGGTTAGACACCAATAGCCAGGGTTAGACACCAATAGCTAGGGTTAGACACCAATAGCTAGGGTTAGACACCAATAGCTAGGGTTAGACACCAATAGCCAGGGTTAGACACCAATAGCTAGGGTTTGACACCAATAGCTAGGGTTTGACACCAATAGCTAGGGTTAGACACCAATAGCTAGGGTTAGACACCAATAGCTAGGGTTAGACACCAATAGCTAGGGTTAGACACCAATAGCTAGGGTTAGACACCAATAGCTAGGGTTAGACACCAATAGCTAGGGTTAGACACTTGACAGGAAGAGTGCACATACATCAATCACAGCATTGAGACATAGATAAGAGATAGGTATGTTAGATATATAGTTATATCTATATATTAGGGTTACCTTATCGCCAGCATTGGGGTTCTTGTCTGGATGGTATTCTTTTGCCAATTTCCGATATGCCTGGAATTCACCAAACAAAGAGGAATCACCAAAAATGAGCAAAAAGGGTTGAGTTTAAACAAACATGTCCGTTGGGCTGATCGGTTCAAATCTTGGCTTACAACGTAATGCTTACTAGTTATTAATGGTTCAGGCTACAGCGTAATGCTTACTAGTTATTAATGGTTCAGGCTACAACGTAATGCTTACTAGTTATTAATGGTTCAGGCTACAGCGTAATGCTTACTAGTTATTAATGGTTCAGGCTACAACGTAATGCTTACTAGTTATTAATGGTTCAGGCTACAACGTAATGCTTACTAGTTATTAATGGTTCAGGCTACAGCGTAATGCTTACTAGTTATTAATGGTTCAGGCTACAACGTAATGCTTACTAGTTATTAATGGTTCAGGCTACAGCGTAATGCTTACTAGTTATTAATGGTTCAGGCTACAGCGTAATGCTTACTAGTTATTAATGGTTCAGGCTACAGCGTAATGCTTACTAGTTATTAATGGTTCAGGCTACAGCGTAATGCTTACTAGTTATTAATGGTTCATGCTACAGCCGTTACAACCTCACCCTAACCCTCAGAGCTAACACGTTGTGAAGATTATGAAACATCTCATACAGACAGGCTGTGTATGACATCATATAGGACAGGCTGTGTGTGAAACTATGTAATACAGTTTTGTATGACATCATACAGGCTGTCTATGACATCATACAGGCTGTCTATGACATCATACAGGCTGTCTATGACATAATACAGCGTGTTCCTCAGCCCGGCAGCATAGGCTAGGTGAGCTAACGTAAGGTGACTTGTGAAGCTAAAAAAGGAGCACGTCGTACTAATCAATATATCGATCACAAGACAAAATCAATCAACTCAACTAAGCAATTCATGTTTTCTTGAGCGATAGAAAGGCCACAATCGTTACATTTTACGGAGGGCAAACCCCTCCACTATCGTGATAATGATTGGAAACAGTAGGCCAGCTAGCCCACGTCGTATGTTCGTTAGCGGCTAACGTTAGCTAGGTACGCATAGCAACGCACTTCCTGGTTGCACGCCAAAACTTCACGCAGATGAGTTGAGTTAATTTGATGTTTTGGCGCCCAATGATTTACCTTTTTCAGCTCATTCTCGGTGGCAGTCGGGGTGACGCCGAGTATGTCATACAATTTAGTATCCACAACATTCGCCATAGTTTGACTCGAGATGGACGTTCAACAGAGAGGCGGATGGGAGAAAGAAAAGAGCCGGTGGAAAAACTCTTCTTCTCCTCAATGTATGATTCCGGTTGTTCCACAGCTCGAGGAGCTCGTTGCTGCCTCCTGCGGTACGTGTTGGCGGGGCTGTGCAGAATTCAACACAGATTTGGAAAATATTCACGCCACTGGCAAACATGGCAGCTTTAATCGAGTACAATTAATTAAATATATTCAATGTAATAATATAATTTACAACTGGTATTTGCATGCCATTTGCAGCAGTAGGCTACTTTTTTTTATCAAGCACATTAATCAGATCAGAATCAGAATCAGAATCAGAAAAGCTTTATTGCCAAGTACGTTTTTTAAGCATACAAGGAATTTGTCTTGGTGATGTAGGTGCACGTCACATTCTCTATTGCAGGTTAATCAAACAAATGTCTAATTTCGAGTCCAAATAACTATACAATGTTTGAAATATAATATAACCTCCACCTAACTATAAAAAACCATAGCTATATAAGTTGACAAAATAGCAATCTTAAACGCAAAACACCGTTTTAAATGAATATCATTACTATATTCAAAAGTGCAGAATATCAAATTCAAAATACACTTTATACTATTTTGCCTGATGTGCTGCTCAGATTATTGTTGTGTATCTATCAGAATTTTATGGAGATAAAACACACAGACCAGTGTATTTTCTTGCATGTTAAAATGTCCATTGCATGTTAAGCTATCTAACGAACAAAAAGTCTCACACAAGGGGAATGGGGGTGAGCAATCTCTCATTTAATTCAACATGATAACATTTTACAACCAGTGATTGGACTCCTAACATCTGCGCCGCTGCACGCCTCCATCTCAGAGTGACAGATTGTGCTTGTTTGTACATACGTAGCTGAAGGTGCGTCTGGGCGAAGAGGGAACTCTTGGATGGTTTCCCCTTCAAATCATTGAGTTTCTGGGTCCAAACATCCCACAAACTCATGTGATGCATTCTCACGAAGGTCACAGACCAGCGAAGATATTCTATAGTGAGTCTGAGGCCTGTTGTTTATTTTCTTGATAAAATAATGCTTACAGCTGAAATCTTTTCTGTAAGTATCATTGTCGGTTTTACCTCTCATTTTTCATTCTCTCATTATTAATACTATTTTCAATGCCAGCAGCACACATGGAAAAGTTTATCTGAGCAACCACCGAAAAGATCAACAAGTTAAAAGCCAAGCAACACCATGAGGCAGGATATACTCTGGTTTGAATTATACAATACACAGACAAAAGACTCAATAAATTATTATAAGTCGTGTCATATATATATGCACGTCATATATCTCTGCATGACAGGTGAAAGTGTAAAAAAGAAAATCTCAACGGTGGCCTCTTCCTGCTTTCGAGTGGTACCCTGGTTTCCTAGGCAACCAAATAAGGGCCAGAATCTACATGCGGGAACTCTCCCGGTGAGATTGTACTTCATGGAGAGGATGACACGACGTAAGACACAAATCAGACGGCCCTCTGCTATCTCTGCAAACCTCCGCACCCGACCAATAGAAGCGCTCTCCTCCCACACGCCCCCAGTCCCCACTCCCACAGTCCCCACTCCCACAGTCCCCACTCCCACAGTCCCCACGCCCCCAGTCCCCACTCCCACAGTCCCCACTCCCACAGTCCCCACTCCCACAGTCCCCACTCCCACAGTCAGCCCACGATTCCTTTGTTCTTCTTTAGAAACCTCCAGGAGAGATTCAGGACACATGTAAACAGAACATGTAGAACTGAATGTGGCCTACTGTACTGTCTTCAGCTGGGAGGGGAAAAAGAGAGCAGAGGCAGATTGGTCTTGTGGGACTGTCTCCTCTGGCCTCTCCTGAACTCTCCTGGTATTCATCCTGCCTGACTCCACTATCCCACCTTGAAGACATTTTTCCTGACTCCACTATCCCACCTTGAAGACATCCTTCCTGACTCCACTATCCCACCTTGAAGACATCCTTCCTGACTCCCCTATCCCACCTTGAAGACATTTTTCCTGACTCCACTATCCCACCTTGAAGACATCCTGCCTGACTCCACTAACCCTGTCCCACCTTGAAGACATCCTTCCTGACTCCACTATCCCACCTTGAAGACATCCTTCCTGACTCCACTATCCCACCTTGAAGACATTTTTCCTGACTCCACTATCCCACCTTGAAGACATCCTTCCTGACTCCACTATCCCACCTTGAAGACATCCTTCCTGACTCCACTATCCCCTGTCCCACCTTGAAGACATCCTGCCTGACTCCACTAACCCTGTCCCACCTTGAAGACATCCTGCTTGACTCCACTATCCCCTGTCCCACCTTGAAGACATCCTGCCTGACTCCACTAACCCTGTCCCACCTTGAAGACATCCTGCCTGACTCCACTAACCCTGTCCCACCTTGAAGACATCCTGCCTGACTCCACTAACCCTGTCCCACCTTGAAGACATCCTGCCTGACTCCACTAACCCTGTCCCACCTTGAAGACATCCTTCCTGACTCCCCTATCCCACCTTGAAGACATTTTTCCTGACTCCACTATCCCACCTTGAAGACATCCTGCCTGACTCCACTATCCCACCTTGAAGACATCCTGCCTGACTCCACTATCCCACCTTGAAGACATCCTGCCTGACTCCACTAACCCTGGTTCCACCTAGAAGTCCATTGACATCGTACGCTGCTGGTCCACCACATTGGTGCTGTTGCGGGTGCTGTTGCCACGGAGACTGAGGGTCCCACAGCCCCCTCCCATACCCCCTCCCATGCCCCCTCCCATGCCTCCTCCCATACCTCCTACCATACCCCCTCCCATGCCTCCTCCCATGCCTCCTCCCATACCCCCTCCCATGCCTCCTCCCATACCCCCTCCCATGCCTCCTACCATGCCTCCTCCCATGCCTCCTCCCATGCCCCCTCCCATGCCTCCTCCCATACCACCTCCCATGCCTCCTACCATACCCCCTCCCATGCCTCCTCCCATGCCTCCTCCCATACCCCCCACCATGTTGCTTGCGCTGGCCATACTCACTCCTCCCGCCAGGCCGACACCTCCTCCCATGCCCCCCCCTCCCACCCCCATTCCTCCTGCAGCCCCCCCACCTCCTCCCCCTCCAGCCCCGCTTCCGCGTACGTAGATCTCACAGGGGATCTCCTCCAGGACGCGGTCCTCCACCACCTGCTGGTCACACTCGTGAGTCTGGGGGTGCTGCTTGTAGCCGTAGCAACCCTTCTTGTAGCTTGAGGTGGAGTTAAAGGTCTTCATGGGCGGAGGCTTGGAGAAGTCGTTGTGGTACGACAGCTCCAGGGAGCTAAGGGTGGTGCGGCTGTGCTTCATGCTGCCGCCTCCACCACCTCCACCGCCAGCTCCACCTCCAGCTCCAGCTCCACCTCCAGCTCCACCTCCAGCTCCACCACCACCACCACCACCTCCACCACCACCTCCACCACCACCTCCACCACCACCTCCACCACCACCTCCGCCACCACAGCCGCCCCCTGTAGCGACCGAAGCCTGCGAGCCGCAGTGGTGCTCATGGATGCAGCGCGACAGGGTGGAGGAGCGCCGCAGCTTCTGGAAGCTGTCCAGCTCCTCGGACAGGTCCGCCAGGTCGGAGGAGACCTCCTTGTCCCGCAGGGAGAAGAGCTCGTAGTGGGGCGGGTCGAAGACCTCCTGGAAGCCCGCCTTGTTGAAGACGCCGGGACGCCGGGCCACCACCTGGGAACAACAACAACAACAACAACAGACGATTGGTTGCTGAAGGAGGAGTTTACAAAATAGAGGGTGTCCAGGTCAACAAGGTCACCTTTTTCCTGGGTTGCTTCATCTGGACAAGGATGGAGATGATTAGGAGAACCAGAACCACGCCCGAGGACACCCCGATGACGGTGCCGTGGGTCCTGGTGATCTGGTGGAACAGCCCCTTGTAGCGCTTCTCTGAGGGGGAGAGAGGGGGAGGAATATGGGTGAGCAGGTAAACACAGTTGTTATTGAATCAGAGAAAAGAAAAACCCTGATGGGTTCCAGCTGCAATTAGCAAAGAGAACCCTTTTACTGGCGCTCACCTTTGCAGTGGTTCTCGTCCCAGGGGTAGACACAGTTCTGAACTCCATTACACACCAACGAGTTGTTGATACACATGTTGCTGTGGCAGAAGAATGTGTTCGCCGAGCAGGGAGCTGAAGGTAGAATCAAATAAACAGACAATCTCATTTTAGAAACATCGACGGGAGCACAGTAGTAAGGTCAAGGTAGAGGGCGTAATGGAGTTGGGTGTGTGACGGAGAGAGATGGTGAAGAGGTTAAGGGACAGGAAGGATCTAGGCCTAGTGATGAAGAGCTAATGTTCAGGGATAATGCTAGCACAGCAGTAAGGTCAAGGTAGAGGGCGTAATGGAGTTGGGCGTGTGCGGCCGCTGGGTGAAGCAGTGTCCGGGGATGAGCTGCCACCGAAAGGCGAAGGTTGATGGCGATGTTAGGGTTAGTAGTTTTAGTTAGGGTTAGGGTTAGGCATAGTCGTTTAAGTGGTTAGGGTTAGGGTTAGTAGTTTTAGTTAGGGTTAGGGTTAGGCATAGTCGTTTAAGTGGTTAGGGTTAGGGTTAGTCGTTTTAGTTAGGGTTAGGGTTAGGCATAGTCGTTTAAGTGGTTAGGGTTAGGGTTAGTCGTTTTAGTTAGGGTTAGGGTTAGGCATAGTCGTTTAAGTGGTTAGGGTTAGGGTTAGTAGTTTTAGTTAGGGTTAGGGTTAGGCATAGTCGTTTAAGTGGTTAGGGTTAGGGTTAGTAGTTTTAGTTAGGGTTAGGGTTAGGCATACTAGGGTTAGGGTTACGCATACTCGTTTAAGTGGTTAGGGTTAGGGTTAGTAGTTTTAGTTAGGGTTAGGGTTAGGCATAGTCATTTAAGTGGTTAGGGTTAGGTTTAGTAGTTTTAGTTAGGGTTAGGGTTAGGCATAGTCGTTTAAGTGGTTAGGGTTAGGGTTAGTCGTTTTAGTTAGGGTTAGGGTTAGGCATAGTCGTTTAAGTGGTTAGGGTTAGGGTTAGTCGTTTTAGTTAGGGTTAGGCATAGTCGTTTAAGTGGTTAGGGTTAGGGTTAGTCGTTTTAGTTAGGGTTAGGGTTAGGCATAGTCGTTTAAGTGGTTAGGGTTAGGGTTAGTAGTTTTAGTTAGGGTTAGGGTTAGGCATAGTCGTTTAAGTGGTTAGGGTTAGGGTTAGTAGTTTTAGTTAGGGTTAGGGTTAGGCATAGTCGTTTAAGTGGTTAGGGTTAGGGTTAGTAGTTTTAGTGGTTCAAAACGCCATATTTTTCACCTCTTTTCCTCCACTCTACAAGGGTGTAAAATACAACGTTATGAAAGCTTAAAGGCCGTATTTTACATCGATTTGAACTAATAGATGTCTACCATGAGGCGTCGTTTTGGCCTTCCATACGCACGCAGACAAGCACACACACAAACGCACATACACAGGCACACACACAGCCACAAGCATGCATGCACGCACACACACGTAGTGGTGTTGGGTTGGTTTGGTTCCTGCCTGCCCTCCTTTATCCTTCTAATGCACATCACCAGTTAGATAATCGCAGCACATCAACACCATTCACCAGGGCAACGGTTGATTAAAGACTAAAGATAGACTGATAGCCTTAGATTAATTGCTTGTTTGGAAAAGAGGTAGAAGGAGCAGAAAGAAAGTAGGTTTTATTTTGGCCTGCAACCCATCATTAGCACATTATCCCATATTGCCCAAGAAGGACAGACCCTGGCATTATGCACCGGTGCAGAACTTATATTCCAGTATCTTAATGAACATGGTGGCCACTACACGACTCTATTTAAATCAGTAGCTCATAAAACAATGATCAGAAACGTAGAATTTAGCGAGAGAAAGGGGCTGCCAGAGAACTTCCTGGGTGGATGCACGGCGACCTAGTCGTCCCCCCCCCCCCCCCCCCCCCGCACATTGTTTGATCCCGATATCCCGTCTCTCTCAATATGAATCTCCACAATCACACATCCGTGTTTTACCGTCTGTCACTGTCTCTCTGTAAGAAGCGTGTGCAGCAACATGTATGCTGCACACGCACGCATGCACACATGCACACAACTGCACACACACACGCACATGCTACTGTCAGCCTTGATCACAGCTCGAACTGACATTGCCCCTCGCAAACCACCGGGCTTGAGTTGTATACATAATATATATATATATATCTGTGAAAACCTATTATATACATATATATATACATATATATATGTATATATTACATATATATATGTATATATATATATGTATATATATATATATAATAGGTTTTCACAGAGGGGACGTGGTGTGGATGTGTGAGTGTGCACACGTGTTCTATGGGAGATAGGGTTCGTCAGCGCACAAGGTCCAGCCCTAAGAGAATGTCCATGTGGGGACGGCTCCCATGGCCACTCACTCACTTCCAGACTGATTAGGGGCCCCTCGCATTAAAAAAAACCTCCTTTCAGAGGGTGTCAAGGCGTCCCCTTATCTCCCCCACAGTCTCTAAAGACCCCTCCTCCCTTCCCTTCCCTCCCCCCATGCCTCCCTAGCCCAAGACTTCCCCCCCCTTCCCTCCCCCCATGCCTCCCTAGCCCAAGACTTACCCCCCCTCCCTTCACTCCCCCCATGCCTCCCTAACCCAAGACTTACCCCCCCTCCCTTCACTCCCCCATGCCTCCCTAGCCCAATACTTCCCCCCTCCCTTCACTCCCCCCATGCCTCCCTAGCCCAAGACTTACCCCCCCTCCCTTCCCTCCCCCATGCCTCCCTAGCCCAAGACTTACCCCCCCTCCCTTCCCTCCCCCATGCCTCCCTAGCCCAATACTTCCCCCCTCCCTTCACTCCCCCATGCCTCCCTAGCCTAAGACTTACCCCCCCCTCCCTTCCCTCCCCCATGCCTCCCTAGCCCAAGACTTACCCCCCCTCCCTTCACTCCCCCCATGCCTCCCTAACCCAAGACTTACCCCCCCTCCCTTCACTCCCCCCATGCCTCCCTAACCCAAGACTTCCCCCCTCCCTTCACTCCCCCCATGCCTCCCTAACCCAAGACTTCCCCCCTCCCTTCACTCCCCCCATGCCTCCCTAACCCAAGACTTCCCCCCTCCCTTCCCTCCCCTCACCTCATGCCTCCCGTACGTTTATGGCATGGTTTTGTGATCCATGCTAATGTATTTCCTGTTGTGCGTAAACATTAAATCATACTTCATGTGTGTTAGATCTATGAATGAATAGTTAAAGACATGACAGATGTTGACACATCTTAATAGATGCATGTATGGTGTGAAAAAAGGTAGGAAATAAACTGTAATAAAGAATCAAAACAAAGCTGATACAATTTTAAGATAAATGTGTGAAGAACTCCATAACTCTGCGTATCTGCCAGATATTACGTTATTATGTAATATTATCATATGATATTATAGCCTGACATTCTGCTGTTGGGTAAAACGTACTCTTAACTGCCTTGCCTCAATATTTAGGCTTTTTTGCTTCATTGTAACCCTTTAGATAATCATCTGATCAACAGACCTGCTTACCGAAATGCCACTCTCCAAATCAGTCCATCACCAAGAAAAAACACCGTGTGTTAACCATAGATAAGATTCATCAAACGAATGTCACTGAGCCGTTATATAACAGTTATTACTGTCATATACTCTGCTGCAATGAATGGATACTGACAGTTATGTTGTGCCTACTTTATTTACCTTATTTATGTTCTCATAAATACCATACACCTCTTCTGTTGTATTTGCTGTCAGAAATGTTTGTTTGTTCAAATTAAAATGGTTACATTATTACTTTAGTTAGATTATATAGGGCCAATGAGGTTTCTGCTAGCTAGGGTTAGCCTAACTCTTCTATCATAATAGTCACTGTCTGATTACAACCAAATAAAAGTTTAAAAGATATCTAAGTCTCCCCTCTGATGAGTTATGGGATTGGAGTTAATGAGGATCTAAGCCTTCGATAAGATCTAAGATCTAAATCTTAAGGGCTCAAAGAGTGATACAAAATGAAGAACACCCATAGTGAATTAAAAAAGCTATTAAAGACCTGACAGGGTTGGCCATGGGCTTGGCTGAAAACAACATTAACATTCAACCTGGGTTGTGTATAAGCATGTATTGAAACGAGGCAATTCATACCTAAGTCTAAATGAATGAAATGGAGATGAAATGCCTGAAGCTGGGGTTGCTAACAGAACGACTAACAGAATGATTTCGTACAAGTCGCTCTATTTCTTTTTCAAAGAGAATCCTTCCACAGCATCTGTTGAAGAGGATAGAGTCTCTTCTAAATTAATTTGTTCATAAATGTACCTCGGATAGATCCATTCACAGTGGAACCATAACAGATAGATCCATTCACAGTGGAACCATAACAGATAGATCCATTCAGACTGGAACCCTAATGGATAGATCCATTCAGACTGGAACCATAACAGATAGATCCATTCAGAGTGGAACCATAACAGATAGATCCATTCAGAGTGGAACCATAACAGATAGATCCATTCAGAGTGGAACCATAATGGATAGATCCATTCAGAGTGGAACCATAACAGATAGATCCATTCAGAGTGGAACCATAATGGATAGATCCATTCAGAGTGGAACCATAACAGATAGATCCATTCAGACTGGAACCATAATGGATAGAATGGAACCCTAATGGATAGATCCATTCAGAGTGGAACCATAACAGATAGATCCATTCAGAGTGGAACCATAACAGATAGATCCATTCAGAGTGGAACCATAATAGATAGATCCATTCAGAGTGGAACCCTAATGGATAGAGTGGAACCATAACAGATAGATCCATTCAGAGTGGAACCCTAATGGATAGATACCACCCATCCCCCATGTTATCCAGGCCAGCCTAATGGGGGTGTGGCCGTAATACCATATTACTGTGCCCTCCATAAGATGCCTTCACCGGGCGGTTAGGACTTGAACTAAGGACTTTCACAAGGACATAACGAGCGAACACAGCTACGTCAGGTGGCTGGGCGCATGTGATGACGGGCTGACCCAAAAGGGGGCTTGGTGTGTGATGAGTGGAGGAGGAGCCTGTTGGGCGACTCACGGTCGACGAAGGAGGTGAAGAGCATGCGGAATCGACTGAGGCGGCTGTTCTCGTCAGCCCACATGCGCACCACGCCCACGCCGCTGTCCAGCATGACGTCGTTGGCCACCGTGCTGCAGAACTTGGCCTTGAGGTTCTCGATGGCGCTGCTGCCGTCGTACACTGCCACAAAGTTCTTCTTGCACTCGTTGGAGTGCTCCATCTGGTACTCCATGAAGCGCAGGTAGATCTGGAACACAGAGGGAACTACGTCAGCTCTGAATTGAATGTATGACATCAGAGGAGCTCTGCATCTGTTGGGGTTAATCACATAAACACATGTCTCCCTGCACCTAGTTCTACATGTATAGTTGATGTGGTATTGCTGGTCTTAAAACACTTTCAGACATGCAAGCTTCAAATTGACCATGACAGCTAATGCGATGCACTGTAAATTATGCAAACAGTGATTCAGAGTTAGACTTTAGGGCCCAACCAAATATTACAAACATCATGCTGACCCCCAGAGAGCTAAAGCCATGAACGTGTGATGGCTGAATTCCACACACAGTCAATTTTAGCCATTTTATTTGATCTTGGATCTTTAAACAGTCTGTCACAGGTTTAGTCTTGCCACACCAAGGAATGTCACGAATAACATATCATATTTTTTCTTCTATAGTCTCTTCTCCAACCTGTTTATTTCAGGGCCCCATAGGCCAGTTCAGACCCAAAACGTCCGTTCTGTGTATTCAGCACACGTATCCGTCTGTACTTGGAGAGTTAAAACAGCAATGTGTTTCTATGGCCTCGCTCTTGGAGATAGCTGCTGATTCTTATCTCTTCCTTGCATTACGCTGGCCTTAACACCTGCTGTGGATCGGCCGCGCCTCAGATGAGGTCCTTCAGGAGGCGCACGACCACCTCAGGTCTGCCATGGCTGCTCCTACGGCAGGCTGGCAACACGTGTGCTCATGTTGGAGGAGCTAGCGATAATGAATCAGTGTGTGTGTGTGTTGTCTGCCTAGTCCTGATGATGGAGTATACAGTGTAGTAGATAGGGGAGGGGTTGACAAGCACAACTGCAATGCTATAACAATAACAGCTTATACTAAGAAGAATTCCTGAATTGATATACCTGCTGTAGAGTATTGATAAAAAACGGATACAATATGGATGAGTGAGACATCTTTCACAGACAAATAAAATCATGCAAACTTCAATGATTTCTCTCCACATACATTGGTCTGCACTTAGTTTCTTCAGCTGCCCTGAACACGGAATGTTTGAAAATGATAATAAGCCCAAGAGCATCAGGAATAAACAGTAATGGTTTTGCTTATCAGGATCTGTCCCGGGCGTGCAGAAGATGAAGCTACAACATGGAGGTGATTGATAATGACACCCCAGGCAGCAAAAGGTAATTACTGGGATCACATATTCTGCTCAGTGTGGTGGCATCCTCCCACAGAGCCCCAGCGGTACTCAAGATGCTGATGGCGACCTTCACCTTGTTCTGAAACTTCTTCATCGGTGGACTGCGTTAAGGAATGGCTATTTTCTGGCACTTTCCCCAAGGGGATGAGATTTCATTTGCTCTAGAATGTTCTGTCCCTCTGTTTTTTTTTACTTTAAGCTGATGGAGAAGATGTGGTGGGTTATATACAAAGAAAACAGCATCTCCCATTGCACTCCAAAACAAGCCGTGTACTCTTTTCAATGCAGTCAGAAGAATGTCCTCATTTGTTATTTGTTGTTCATCTAGGTGGGGTTATTCATTTTTGTTTCGCTTTAACAAGGAAGTAGGGCAGAGACCTTTATCGGGAGGTGGTGTGACTAATGCAGGTCATGTAGGTCAACCAAACAGGATTCTCATTGGAGACACTGCTGGGATTCCCTACTGCTTTGCTGGGTCAGATAAACACATTACTCGTTACACTTTTTTGCAATTACACATGGACAATTAAAGGCAATGTTAAAGTTTGCCTTTCAAATGGCACATTATAATTTCAATGTTTGGGGATTTGTTTGGTTGTTCAGAAAAGAAAAGAAACCCATGAACAAAAATGTTTGGCTTCAAGAGGAGTATGAAAGGAATAGAAGAGAGTGAAATGTAACAAAGACAAGATTCTCTGGATAACAACACTGTGTGAACCATCTCTAAACAGAACGATTGTAGAGCAATTGTCGATACAGGTAACAATAACCAGATTTGAAAATTCTTTAAAATAAAAATGGTACAAAATTCCTATATTTGACCAAATCCTATATTTCTTCTCAACCCCTCTCATGGAAGCACTTGGTTTGCTTTCTGTGGCGGCAGCAGATCACTAAGTCTGTCTCGATCTGAAGCCCTGTGTGAGGAGCGTGGAAGTGGCTGACCTTGGACTGGGGAGGAGCTCTGATGATCCAGATACAGTCCAGAGCCTCCCCTGGCTTCACCTGGTCCTGCTCCTCAACCTGGCTGGACCGGATCACCCCGTCCCAGCCTGCCATCTCAAACTGGCACTCTGTGGAGGAGAGCGAGGGAGAGAGAGGGAGGGAGGAGGGAGGGAGGAAGGATAGATGGAGGGGGAGAGATGGAGGGGGAAAGAGAGAGAGAGGGAGGGAGGAGGGAGGGAGGAGAGAGGGAGGGAGGGGGGAGAGAGATATAGAGCAGGGGCAAAGATTCCAGAAGAAGAGACGGATAAACAGACCGTGGGGGGTGAAGAAAGAGAGATGAAGGATTTAACTTCAAGGAGTCTGTGGTCAAACGAAAGTGAGGGGGATGGAGACTCAAACGAAGGCAACAGAAATGCAGAACAGTTTTGGTTGCACCATTTCATCCCATTTTCTGTATGTGCTCGTACACGTGTGCATGATGTGTATCACCCCCCTCCTTCCCCAGAGACCCCACTGAGCCCTCTGAGGGGGCCCCTCAGCAGGGGCCCTTCAGCAGGGGCTGAACATCCAGCAGCTTACCTGGGATTGGGTTCAGAAGGCCCCCGACGTGCAGATGGAAGTCTGGGTCTGGAAAGATAAGATTGGAGGAGCAACATTATGGTTCGATCTGTGCTGGGGGGGGTCTCTGAAGGTAGTGTATGATAAAGAGGGATGGGGGGGGTCTCTCTGAAGGTAGTATATGTCTCCTGATGCCAGGCGCTGCCTTAGTGGCTGTTTTCCTCCAGATTCCCGAGGGTCAGATGTCGGCTAAGGCGGGGAAAAGAAATAGCAAAGATAGGGCGAGAATACGAGAAAGATCTGTGATGTTTTCTAGCTGCGGGTGGAGCAGCTAGCCCCCCCTGTCCCCTGACAGGTGGAGCAGCTAGCCCCCCTGTCCCCTGACAGGTGGAGCAGCTAGCCCCCCTCTGTCCCCTGACAGGTGGAGCAGCTAGCCCCCCTGTCCCCTGACAGGTGGAGCAGCTAGCCCCCCTCTGTCCCCTGACAGGTGGAGCAGCTAGCCCCCCTGTCCCCTGACAGGTGGAGCAGCTAGCCCCCCCTGTCCCCTGACAGGTGGAGCAGCTAGCCCCCCTGTCCCCTGACAGGTGGAGCAGCTAGCCCCCCCTGTCCCCTGACAGGTGGAGCAGCTAGCCCCCCTGTCCCCTGACAGGTGGAGCAGCTAGCCCCCCCTGTCCCCTGACAGGTGGAGCAGCTAGCCCCCCTGTCCCCTGACAGGTGGAGCAGCTAGCCCCCCTGTCCCCTGACAGGTGGAGCAGCTAGCCCCCCTGTCCCCTGACAGGTGGAGCAGCTAGCCCCCCTGTCCCCTGACAGGTGGAGCAGCTAGCCCCCCCCTGTCCCCTGACAGGTGGAGCAGCTAGCCCCCCTCTGTCCCCTGACAGGTGGAGCAGCTAGCCCCCCTGTCCCCTGACAGGTGGAGCAGCTAGCCCCCCCCCCCTGTCCCCTGACAGGTGGAGCAGCTAGCCCCCCTGTCCCCTGACAGGTGGAGCAGCTAGCCCCCCCCCCTGTCCCCTGACAGGTGGAGCAGCTAGCCCCCCTGTCCCCTGACAGGTGGAGCAGCTAGCCCCCCTGTCCCCTGACAGGTGGAGCAGCTAGCCCCCCTGTCCCCTGACAGGTGGAGCAGCTAGCCCCCCCCTGTCCCCTGACAGGTGGAGCAGCTAGCCCCCCTCTGTCCCCTGACAGGTGGAGCAGCTAGCCCCCCTGTCCCCTGACAGGTGGAGCAGCTAGCCCCCCTGTCCCCTGACAGGTGGAGCAGCTAGCCCCCCTGTCCCCTGACAGGTGGAGCAGCTAGCCCCCCCCCTGTCCCCTGACAGGTGGAGCAGCTAGCCCCCCCTGTCCCCTGACAGGTGGAGCAGCTAGCCCCCCTCTGTCCCCTGACAGGTGGAGCAGCTAGCCCCCCTGTCCCCTGACAGGTGGAGCAGCTAGCCCCCCCCCCCTGTCCCCTGACAGGTGGAGCAGCTAGCCCCCCTGTCCCCTGACAGGTGGAGCAGCTAGCCCCCTCTGTCCCCTGACAGGTGGAGCAGCTAGCCCCTCTGTCCCCTGACAGGTGGAGCAGCTAGCCCCCCCCCTGTCCCCTGACAGGTGGAGCAGCTAGCCCCCCTGTCCCCTGACAGGTGGAGCAGCTAGCCCCCCCCTGTCCCCTGACAGGTGGAGCAGCTAGCCCCCCCCCCCTGTCCCCTGACAGTGGAGCAGCTAGCCCCCCTGTCCCCTGACAGGTGGAGCAGCTAGCCCCCTCTGTCCCCTGACAGGTGGAGCAGTTAGCCCCCCTCTGTCCCCTGACAGGTGGAGCAGCTAGCCCCCCCTGTCCCCTGACAGGTGGAGCAGCTAGCATGTATCCGGTATCAACCCTAACCCGCCTCCACCTGATGGTTGGGATGAACACATAAAGAAAGGATCCTGTGAAGAAGTGAAGCTAACTCCTACCAGCGACGAAGGTGTACTTGGTCCGGAAGCCCAGGCCCTCCAGCTCCTCGTCGCTGGTGAACTTGATCCACATGAAGCGGCCCGTGGACGTCACCAGCCCCGGGTTCTTCCCGCCGCAGAAGCGGCTGATGAGCGGCGAGAAGCCGAAGGGGCCGTCGCGGATCTCGATGTGGTCGAAGCGGCACTCGAAGGACGGCTCGATGTAGTAGTTCTTATCGAAGGCCAGCTGGACCCGCTGCCTGGGCAGGGCTGGGTCACGTAACAACACATCAATACTACTCATATAGAAGTACAATATAAAGTACAAAGTATAAAGTATAAAGTATAAAGTATAAAGTATAAAATA
>JACYXH010000438.1:2080000-2085000 GCA_026745465.1 Lota lota
TCCCGTGCGGTGTGCTGAATGAGCAGCAGCTGAAACCTCTATCTTGGATACCCTTTCTTATCTGCTCATCTCTGTTACGGATCCGACAAGGCGAGCTTCACAAAATCCAACTTTTCTCCGATGCGAATAAATCCATTACCTAGAGACAAGCTCCGACCGCGAATCCGACGTGTCTCCTCGCAAACCAAAATATGACCATTTGATTCTAATCAAATCAAATCAACCTCCCCAACAGTACTTGGACCGTCGATAGCACGTAGTAGTAAATCAATTGTCCAGCTTGTCTTACGAGCACAAGAAGGAGGTATCCAAAAGACGCATGCGGGTGGATGTATAGAAGGCGGAGAGAGGGAACTGAGAGACGCTACTAAACGAAGCTCATTTAAGCCGTGGGCGCCGCTTCGCTTGAATGAGTTCCTTGTACGCATGCACCGCCCTGTTACTGGGTGTTAAGTCCCAGCTTTAAGTCTGGGTCTCTCAGCCTCCCCTCTCTCTCTCCCTCTCTCTCTTACGCACTCTGAGACTTGCTACAGTCTGCCAATAGCGATATGTTGTTGTGAGCTCGTTGCTGCTGTGTATCACTGGTATAATTCAGTGCTTTCTTGCGGGATTTGTGAGGACCTGTGGAACTTGAGAGTCAAATCCAGAAGGTCATCTGGTGACATGAACTCCATGAGACAATCTAATGGATATGAATAATCGAATGGACATACACACACGCGCACACACGCACGCGCGCACACACATGCACGAGTGCACACACACACACACACACCCGCACACACACATACACACCCCCGCACACATGCACGCGCGCGCGCGCACACACACACACACACACACACACACACACACACACACACACACACGACTCCAAGATTAATTTAAACACAAACTTTATTATTAATTCCCTCAAGATCAAGTAGTTAACACATTGGTTACATTCTTTTGCAATCAAGTTCACAGCACAATAAATAAAAATGACCAACAAGATTAATTATTAGTATAAACTTAAAAATGTGCAAGCTAATTTTGCCAAAAGAACCTCTGAGCATCTGAACAAAGCGTAGGGCTCAGTGATTTCTGAAAAGACCCCAGCCTATATCTCCTTTCGATGTAATCAATTGGATCATCGTTGGCCATACACCAAAAAAGAACGGGGAACACATGATTGTTCAGCCTCCAGAGCGAGGAGCCGTTGTTCATTATCTGGGGGCCATCGACTGGGCATTTGTAGCTCCAAGATTTAAATAAAGATCACCTATCGTTTCACCCCGCTAAAGTCCATCTCTTTCATCCGCTGCAAGCGTGGGAACAAACGGAGAAGGGGCTGTGATGAACACCATCGTTAGAAAACCAACATGAATGGCGACCACATGGGAGCGTAACACAGAAGGACTTCAAACAAGAACATCAACGTTGCAACACTTTGTACCAGTGGTACTTTAGCCTTATGAAGCACATGAACACAAGCAGGCTGTAATGTTTCACTGGACCACATCTTCCTCCACAGCCCTCTGACCACGCACACATCACCTCCAGCTGCTGGGTGGGGTTATAGAGAGGTCGAGCGAGAGAGAGAGAGAGAGAGAGAGAGGTCGAGCGAGGGAGAGAGAGAGAGAGAGAGAGAGAGAGAGAGGAACACAGAGAGAGAGAGAGAGAGAGTGAGAGAGAGAGAGAGAGAGGAACACAGAGAGAGGTCGAGCGAGAGAGAGAGAGAGAGAGGTCGAGCGAGAGAGAGAGAGAGAGAGAGAGAGAGAGAGAGAGAGGAACACAGAGAGAGGTCGAGCGAGAGAGAGAGAGAGAGAGAGAGGTCGAGCGAGAGAGAGAGAGAGAGAGGTCGAGCGAGAGAGAGAGAGAGAGAGAGAGAGAGAGAGAGAGAGAGAGAGAGAGGAACAGAGAGAGAGAGAGCGAGAGAGAGAGAGCGACAGTGGGAATGTATTGATGGTTAAGGTGGAGTAGGTGTGATTCTTAGTGAACTATTTCTTCACATGGCATCAAAATGGAAGCGATGGGCTTCTTGTCTCTTCTCCCGGTCGTCCGCTTTCTGAAACATATCCATGCAAACACACACACACACACACACACACACACACACACACACACAAATAGTTGAGAATCAGTTCAGAGATGTTGGCTTTCACTGCAGCAGTAAAGCACCCCCCCCCCACACACACACACAATTTAAGTCACAGACTTTAATTGTCAAGCAGGTGTAGAAGATAAGATCGGATAAGACCGATTTATTTCATATTAGTCCTGTTCACACGTGGGACAATGCTTCACACATATTTCCCAGAGTGCCACACCATGTCCTTGATATGAGGAAACTATGGCCCGACCTGGCGCGGTACGGCACGGCGCGCCTGAACTGGTAGTGGAAACGCAAATCAGCGCGGCACGGTTGGGTAGGGCCAAATGTGCCGATGGAAAAAGGCCATGGGGGGTCCGTTGGAGAGCAGCCAAAGATGCCGACGCCATCTTGTTATCAAGTCCAGGCGCTTGCATTGGCATTGAGCATGTCTGTCTGTCTGTCTGTCTGTCTGTCTGTCTGTCTGTCTGTCTGTCTGTCTGTCTGTCTGTCTGTCTGTCTGTATGTGTGTGTGTGTGTGTGTGTCTGTCTGTATGTGTGTGTGTGTGTGTGTGTGTGTGAGAGTGTGTGTATGTGTGTGTCTGTCTGTCTGTATGTGTGTGTGTGTGTGTGTGAGAGTGTGTGTGTGTGTGTCTGTCTGTATGTATGTGTGTGTGTGTGTGTGTGTGTGTGTGTGTGTGTGTGTGAGTGTGTGTGTGTGAGTGTGTGTGTCCTATGGAACAAGCTCAGGAATGGTGATCTCTCAGACAGACAGACAGACAGACAGACAGACAGACAGACAGACACACACACACACACACACACACACACACACACACACAGCTACACGATGTCATCCGTGGACCTGGTCCAGACCTTATTGGCCGACCTGTCAGAGAGAGAGCAGGAAGTGGACCTTTACAACACTTGTTCAGTGTGCTTGTTGTGTCATGTGTTCGACCACAGGCAGAATATTTGCTAAACCTGATAGTGTGTATGGATTTAGAAGTAATCCGGAACACAGCTAATGACCTAACCTCATTGCATCAATTACTGGCGGTTCCTTGCAATTAAGGTGAAAGATGCATGGTGGCTGAGGGGAGGGGAGGAGTGTGATCAGAGAGGCATCTTGAGTTGATCACCTCCCAGACGGCTTTTCTCTCACAGACTTTTACTTCATATTCTGTACTCTTTGTTCAGTGGAGGGTTAGCCTCCCACCATTATAAACACCACCGCCTCCTCCTCCTCCACCCACCTCCACGCTCCCCACTAAAGGACCCCATGCTGGGCCCCTGAGGGCCGTGCAGGTGCTCCAATCAGACACCAGCAAATTGTTCATATATTTACAAATGCTTTCAGGCTTACACCCACATTTTCTATAACCAGAGAAAGAGAGAGAGAGAGAGAGAGAAATAGAGCGAGAGAAACAGAGAGAGAGAAAGAGAAAGAGAGAGATAGAAGGGGGAGAGAAAGAGAGAAAGTAGAGACACCAAGAGAGAGAGAGAGGCAGAAAGGGAGGAGGAGAGCATTGAGGGAGGTTCCCGTGGAGGGAGCAGCCGCTCCTTCAGCTTTGTTTCAGGAGGAGCAGCAGCAGCTGGTGGGGCGTGGGTCAGTGGAGCGCCCCCTACAGGGCTGGGGCTGCCAGTGAGCTGCTCTCCTTACGCGCCGACACGCGCCGACAAGTACTGAAGGGGTAACATTAACTGTGTGTGTGTGTGTGTGTGTGTGTGTGTGTGTGTGTGTGTGTGTGTGTGTGTTGCTAACGAAAGGAATCTAAACTGAACAGACTAAACTAAAAAGAAGCGAAAAATGGCTGAGGTTTCCATGGTGATGGACGGTGAACCGGTGACAGTCACTTAGCTGAAGAGGTTTCTGAGGAATGTGTAATACATTACAGAACACAACATACACACACACACACACACACACACACATACACACACACACACACACACAGTCAAACACAAACACACTCACACTCACACACACACACACACACACACACACACACACACACACACACACAGTCAAACACAAACACACTCACACACACACACACACACACAGTCAAACACACACACACACACACAGTCAAACACAAACACACTCACACACACACACTCACACACACAGTCAAACACACACACACAGTCAAACACAAACACACTCACACTCACACACACACACACACACACAGTCAAACACACACACACACACTCACACAAACACACAGTCAAACACAAACACACACTCACAGACACACAAACACACACACAGTCAAACACAAACACACACACAGGTAAAGGTGTGTGTTCCGTCCCTGGAGGAGCGCTTCATGGCACTAATGATCAGCAGATTTGCTCAGAGGACACGACTGAGCAGTTACAATCCTCCCAGGTTACAGCCCTGTGTGCGTGGTAGTGTGTGTGTGTGTGACTGTGTGTGTGACTGTGTGTGTGACTGTGTGTGTGACTGTGTGCGTGGTAGTGTGTGTGTGTGACTGTGTGTGTGACTGTGTGTGTGACTGTGTGTGTGGTAGTGTGTGTGTGAGAAAGAGAGAGTGTGTGTGTGTGACTGTGTGTGTGACTGTGTGTGTGGTAGTGTGTGTGTGAGAAAGAGAGAGTGCGTGTGTGTGACTGTGTGTGTGACTGTGTGTGTGGTAGTGTGTGTGTGAGAAAGAGAGAGTGTGTGTGTGTGACTGTGTGTGTGGTAGTGTGTGTGTGAGAAAGAGAGAGTGTGTGTGTGACTGTGTGTGTGGTAGTGTGTGTGTGAGAAAGAGAGTGTGTGTGTGACTGTGTGTGTGTCAGTAGGAGTCTAGGGGATGTTGATGGTGAACTCCATCTGCACTGACCAACCTGGTCTGTCTTTAAACACACGCGCACACACACACGCATGCACACACACACGCACACACACACGCACGCATGC
>JACYXH010000438.1:2092500-2140000 GCA_026745465.1 Lota lota
TCTCCTGTCCCAGCAACCCCACACAAATGACATCAACCATATACCCTCATTTCCCTCTTCTTTTGCAAGTGCCTCTCCTCCTCCAGCCTGAGATCCAGACTACTGTGGGTGGCCTGGTAGACTAGGATGAGATCCAGACTACTGTGGGTGGCCTGGTAGACTAGGATGAGATCCAGACTACTGTGGGTGGCCTGGTAGACTAGGATGAGATCCAGACTACTGTGGGTGGCCTGGTAGACTAGGATGAGATCCAGACTACTGTGGGTGGCCTGGTAGACTAGGATGAGATCCAGACTACTGTGGGTGGCCTGGGTAGTAGAGCAGAGCAACACAAACACAATAATGTTGTTTCTTGGGAGTTTGTCGTTGTTTTTCTTTCATTTGGAAGTTGATCCACTCACACAGGTTTTCAATGTCCAACACCTGCCTTTTTATTCATATGCTAATATTTGTATTCCATGCAATTCAATCCAGTTTGGGAACAATTTCAGCCAATTCAGCTCATATTCACAGTTCATTAAAACAAAATTTTCTTTGTTGGAGCGGTCTTTTTGCGTTTATCTCAGAGGGAAGGAAGCTTTGCTGGAAGATGTTCAACAGAGAAGGTAAACAGCTCTCCAGAAAGAGACTTTTGTACAGGTCTGGCCACCGCTGTAACCCTGATGTATGGAGACAGCTTTCCTTTGAAAGACCCTCACTTTTACTTCAAGATCTTACTGTCGGCTGACTGCACACTGACTGACTCCTATTTACTTTTGTCTTCCATGAAAAGAGGCTTGTTATTGTCTCCATTTCTCCCCCCTCTCCCCCCCCGGCTTTGCTCACCCACATTTCCCATTTTCCTCTAAAGTCTTTTGAGTGTCAGACGCAAAGTCTTGAAAAGAACAACATAATTGCCTTAATCGCGAAGCGAACGAGGGAAGAGGCGGTATAACGAGCAACATAGCGAGAGAGAGAGAGATAACAAGAGAGAGAGAGCAAGAGAGAGAGCGAGAGAGATAAAGAGAGAGAGAGAGCAAGAGAGAGAGCGAGAGAGATAAAGAGAGAAGGAGAGCAAGAGAGAAAGAGAGAGCAGAGAGAGAGAGAGAGAGAGAGAGAGAGAGAGAGAGAGAGAGAGAGAGAGAGAGAGAGAGAGAGAGAGAGAGAGAGAGAGAGAGAGAACAATAGAAGAAGTGTCATGGGCAGGTCTTCTGAAATAAAGTGGTTGGTAATTTGGTGGACATGATAGTTTCAGAGCAGGACAAAGCTCCAGCCCTGGGGGTCATTACAGACTGGCCCACTCTGTGGCGGGTGGGGGGGGGTGCTTGTCTGTGGGTGGTGTGTGTGTGTGTGCTTGTCTGTAAGGTCATATGTGTGAGTGCGCATGGTTGTGCATGTGTGTGTGTGCATGTATGAAGCATTAAAAAAACGACAAGCATATTTACAGGCCAGGAATTGTGCCACTAGAAGAGGAAATGGGATTTCAACTGAATGGAAGTCAACAAGGAATTTCACTGGTGAGAGAGAGAATGACCATGTTTCTTTTGCAACTAGTCTCTGCATAATGGGCTGTGAGTGCCCTAGGGTTAACCCTAACCCTAGGGCCCGGGGGAACATGCAGACTTGAAGAGCGATAAATTAACATTTATTTTGTGACTGCTAATGTACAGAAAATCAATGCAACACACATTGACAGAGACATCGTCCCAAACATGGCTTACATGCAGAGATGTGGTCTAACGAAGAATAAAACACCTGTCTGCACACAGAGGCTGACACACACACACACACACACACACATGCACACACACACACACACACACACACACACAGCACACACACACACATGCACACACACACACACATGCACACACACACACACACACACACACACACACACATGCACACACACACGCATGCACACACACACACACGCATGCACACACACAATCTAAATGTCACGTTGTGATTTAAAGGTCACATCTGTTTAATCTACTGTTTGAGCGCTAATGCCTTTACAAGCATACCTATGCTGACACACACACACACACACACACACACACACACACACACACACACACACTAATGTTGCTGCCCCAAAGTATCACAACGAAAATAATTGGTGAATTCATTTAGCAGATTAAAGAACTTGCATAAAATACCATCTAGGAGCAAGTGAGATGGTGCTAAGGTAAATCGCCTGCTTGCCTGGAGCCCTTTTAGAGCCACAAGTGGAGCACAATCAATTCCAGGAGTGATAGAAAAACCAGACATTGGTGCAATAAGCAGAGCGCAGAGTCGGCCACCATGGGCCAATGGCTGAGATTTATGGGTACATTTGAGCAGTGGGGTACATTTGAGCAGTGGGGTACATTTTAGCAGCGAGGAAGATGCTAGCAGTGGGGTAGATTTTAGCAATGAGGAAGATGCTAGCAGTGGGATAGATTTCAGCAGTGAGGAAGATGCTAGCAGTGGGGTAGATTTTAGCAGCGAGGAAGATGCTAGCAGTGGGATAGATTTCCTGCGACAGACTCATTGCGTGTGGTTTATGGCAGGTTGTAAAATGCCAAGTCGATCTCTCTCTCATCTCCACTGGATATCTCTCTCATCTCCAATGGATATCTCTCTCTCATCTCCACTGGATATCTCTCTCTCATCTCCACTGGATATCTCTCTCTCTCATCTCCAGTGGATGTCTCTCTCTCATCTCCAGTGGATATCTCTCTCTCATCTCCAGTGGATATCTCTCTCTCATCTCCAGTGGATGTCTCTCTCTCATCTCCAGTGGATGTCTCTCTCATCTCCAGTGGATGTCTCTCTCTCATCTCCAGTGGATATATCTCTCTCTCATCTCCAGTGGATATCTCTCTCATCTCCAGTGGATATCTCTCTCTCATCTCCAGTGGATATCTCTCTCATCTCCAGTGGATATCTCTCTCATCTCCAGTGGATATCTCTCTCATCTCCAGTGGATATCTCTCTCTCATCTCCAGTGGATATCTCTCTCTCTCTCATCTCCAGTGGATATCTCTCTCTCATCTCCAGTGGATATTTTTGGTGGCCACAATCCCAATGGGAGAAGTAGTTGTGGCCACAGAGCCATGTGGCTGCACAGGGATGTGAACGCAGAGGGATGTGGCTGCAAAGAGTTGTGGCCATCCAGGGATGTGAACGCAGAGGGATGTGGCCATAATGGGATGTGACCATACATGGATGTGGTCATACTGGGATGTGAACGCACAGGGATGTGGCCATACAGGGATGTATCAAACAGGGATGTGACCATACAGGGGTGTGGCCAGACAAGCATGTGGTCATACAGGGATGTGAACGCACAGCTCTTCATTCTTTATTTGGGTTCACAATCCCAAAAATAGTGCAGACCACAAAAACACCCTCTGGCCAATCTTCAGAGCGAACCAGGTTTTATAATATTAAGTATGTCGAATTCAATTATTGTTAATTCCTTTTAGCACATTTCAAGCAGGAGAAAATCCAAAATAGATATTCCAAACTATATGTGATATCTTTTAAAACGAGGTTCAGAACAACAGCGGGAAGCAGCCACAACAACAACAGCCACAACAACCGCCACAACAACAACAACCGCCACAACAACAACCGCCACAACAACAACCGCCACAACAACAACCGCCACAACAACAACCGCCACAACAACAACAGCCACAACAACAACAGCCTCAACAACAACAACCACAACAACAGCCTCAACAACAACAGCCTCAACAACAACAGCCTCAACAACAACAGCCTCAACAACAACAACCACAACAACAGCCTCAACAACAACAACCACAACAACCGCCACAACAACAACAGCCACAACAACAGCCTCAACAACAACAGCCACAACAACAACCGCCACAACAACAGCCTCAACAACAACAGCCTCAACAACAGCCTCAACAACAACAGCCTCAACAACAACAGCCTCAACAACAACAGCCTCAACAACAACAGCCTCAACAACCGCCACAACAACATCAACAACAGCCTCAACAACAACAGCCTCAACAACAGCCACAACAACAGCCACAACAACAGCCTCAACAACAGCCTCAACAACAGCCACAACAACAGCCTCAACAACAGCCACAACAACAACAACCACAACAACAGCCTCAACAACAACAGCCTCAACAACAACAGCCTCAACAACAACAGCCTCAACAACAACAGCCACAACAACAGCCTCAACAACAACAGCCTCAACAACAACAGCCTCAACAACAACAGCCTCAACAACAACAGCCACAACAAAAGCCTCAACAACAGCCTCAACAACAACAGCCTCAACAACAACAGCCTCAACAACAACAGCCTCAACAACAACAGCCTCAACAACAGCCTCAACAACAACAGCCTCAACAACAACAGCCTCAACAACAACAGCCTCAACAACAACAGCCTCAACAACAACAGCCTCAACAACAACAGCCACAACAACAGCCTCAACAACAGCCTTAACAACAACAGGAAACAGGAGGATCAGAGGGTCCTTCAGAGGCCAAACAGCCCCCAGCAAGAAGACGTATCGATTGAAGCGTCAGGGGGAAACTGTGCTGAGAGAAGGCTGGGGGAAAGCACCTTAATTCAAGCTGGATCTGGATACACTCATGATGTGTTCACGAGAGATGGGACCTGCAGACCGGGCTTGTGTGTGAGAGCTGGGCCCCCCAGAAACTAGGCAGCAGGATTGGGGTGGGCCTCAGTGTGTGTGTGTGTGTGTGTGTGTGAGATGCAAGATCAAGCCAGGTTATGTGGCATGCAGGCGGCCTGGCTGAGCATCTGCTCAATGCTCTGTGTGATGCGTGTGTGTGGAGGGGGGGGGGGGGGGGGGACACACATTCTGGCTGGGGAAGTCATAGCAGGAGCAAAGCCATTTCTCAACATGGAGAGACTGGTGAGAGTATTATGCACAGCAGTGTTATTTTTTGTGTGGGTGTGGTTGTGTGCATGTTAGTGTGTGTGTGTGTGTGTGTGTGTGTGTGTGTGTGTGTGTGTGTGTGTGCAAGTGTGTGTGGATGTGTTTTTCAACCGCTAAGGCAATGTCAATGTCTATTTCCCATGCTAATAAAGCTGTTTGAATTGAACAGAATATAATTGAAGGGAGGGATGTCTGAGGCTGGAGGTGAGAAGAGTGAAACATCAAGGCAGCCTAACAGAATAAACTCCATCCATGGAATTCAACTCTGCTTTTATCTTTCAAAGATGAAATGCATAAAAAATGCAAGGAACATCAAACCCGGCCATGATGTAGACATGGCATTACCTTCTCTTCAAACCAGCAGCACACATTTTGTATTATACCTCTGTGATTTATTACTATGTGAATATTGCACAAATGTATGGGGAGTGGAAAAGACTGGTGCTGAGGGAGGGTTGTCACCAAATCCCATTTTGGTACTGGCGATAGGCATTAATGAGCTATGGTGCTTTGTGTTGCTAGAGCTAAAGTCTTGTAACAGATGTAATGAGTCTTGTAACAGATGTTATGAGTCTTGTAACAGATGTAATGAGTCTTGTAACAGATGTAATGAGTCTTGTAACAGATGTAATGAGTCTTGTAACAGATGTAATGAGTCTTGTAACAGATGTTATGAGTCTTGTAACATATGTAATGAGTCTTGTAACAGATGTTAGGAGTCTTGTAACAGATGTAATGAGTCTTGTAACAGATGTAATGAGTCTTGTAACAGATGTTAGGAGTCTTGTAACAGATGTAATGAGTCTTGTAACAGATGTAATGAGTCTTGTAACTGTAATGAGTATATATGTGTATACTGTGAAAACCTTTTTCACCCCATTTACTTTAGCTGTAAAATGTTATTTTACCATCACCAACTGCTGTAATGTTTTCATTGAACTGTGGACAACTTCTGATGATACATATCATCAGATATAGCTATCTCTCTTTCCACTCTTACCAGTTAAGCAGACATCAGCCAGCGGAAAAGAAGAGAGGAGGTTTTTTTTGGCAGTGTGTGTGTGTGTGTGTGTGATTTAGCCAAAGGATTCCTGTTCTTCCACTAACCCTAACCCATTTCCTTTCCACTAACCCTAACCCTTTCCACTAACCCTTACCCGTTTCCTTTCCACTAACCCTAACCCTTTCCACTAACCCTAACCCTTTCCACTAACCCTAACCCTTTCCACTAACCCTAACCCCTTCCACTAACCCTAACCCTTTCCACTAACCCTAACCCCTTCCACTAACCCTAACCCTTTCCACTAACCCTTTCTTCTATTTTCCAATCCTTTACTATGTGCCCCCCTCCACTCTGCAGACACCGGAGGATTTGAATGGACAGCACGCGTTGGGGCTGAAAGAATGGAACACTGCTGAAAGACTGGAACTGCTCTAGCTAACCGCTTTAGTTAGTGGCTTTCCTCAACATCTCAAAGAACCTTTTAATACATTAAGAAATATGCTGATATGAGTTCCCTGGGGATGGCTGTGCATTCTGTGTGTGTCTGCACACTAACGGCTGTGTATTGTGTTACGTCAGCCACTGCTAATCTTCTGAACTCATTTGCCTAATTGGATGGTCTGCAGAGACCCACCCATTAATCTTGTCCTGTTATGATTCTCCTCCTGACTGTCCTCTCTCTCTGACTGTCCTCTCTCTGACTCTCCTCTCTCTCTCTGATTCTCCTCTCTGACTCTCCTCTCTCTGCCTCTCCTCTCTCTGACTCTCCTCTCTCTGCCTCTCCTCTCTCTGCCTCTCCTCTCTCTGACTCTCCTCTCTCTGCCTCTCCTCTCTCTGACTCTCCTCTCCTCTCTCTGCCTCTCCTCTCTCTGCCTCTCCTCTCTCTGCCTCTCCTCTCTCTGACTCTCCTCTCTCTCTGCCTCTCCTCTCTCTGACTCTTCTCTCTCTCTCCTCTCTCTGCCTCTCCTCTCTCTGACTCTCCTAGCCTTTCTCAAGAGGCATTGCACCGCACCACATGCACACGCTGGGGTTGAGTACTCTCTCTCTCTCTCTCTCTCTCTCTCTCTCTCTCTCTCTCAGGCGCTGATTCAGAAGTATGCAGCAGATCCCATTGGATACAGGAAATCCCAGTGTTGGCCCCAGCTGTCAGGCAGCTGACTAGCTAAGCCTTGATTCAAGAGAATGCTCTTAGTCCCTCACTCTGATGCTGGGGAGGAATTACGCTTGTCAATATTAACAGACAAGTTAACTGTGGAAAGTAACTGCTGGGATTAGTGTAAAGTCTGTAAAATAATACTTATCCCCCTTCTGTCTCTGATGGCTGGACACGCGGCACACAGATCGATAGTATACTTTGCAGAATGTGATTCCTTTCAATTGTGGTCAGTTACTTTGTCATAGGCTTTAAAGAACACCCTACAAAAAATACAAATAGGAAGTGCGATCAATAGGTGGTCTTTATCCACAAGGGGAATCAGACACCGAGGAAACACTTGAAATAATTTCCCCTGAGAACAATAAAGTCCTCTGTATCTGTCCAGCAGATGTAGACTAATGCGGTTCTAAATGTTCTGTGCTCTAATCATGATATCTCTGTTTAATTGCTTAACGCCAAAGGACTAACTATCCATCCAAATACCATTTATGTTGGGCTAAGTTTGACAGGTTAGCATATCGCTAACGCAGGAGGCAGCCAATGCTTCCTGCTGCTTACGCTGTGGTGTACGGCTCCTGGCTACCCAGGGACCCTTCTCCCCTTAGGGCTAACTCTAATCCTAACCTTAACCCTAACCCTCTCCCCTTAGAACCCTAACCCTAACCCTCTCCCCTTAGAACCCTAACCCTCTCCCCTTAAGGTTAACCCTAACCCTCTCCCCTTATAACCCTAACCCTCTCCCCTTAGAACCCTAACCCTCTCCCCTTAGAACCCTAACCCTCTCCCCTTAGAACCCTAACCCTCTCCCCTTAGAACCCTAACCCTCTCCCCTTAAGGTTAACCCTAACCCTCTCCCCTTATAACCCTAACCCTCTCCCCTTAGAACCTTAACCCTAACCCTCTCCCCTTAGAACCCTAACCCTCTCCCCTTAAGGTTAACCCTAACCCTCTCCCCTTATAACCCTAACCCTCTCCCCTTAGAACCTTAACCCTAACCCTCTCCCCTTAGAACCCTAACCCTCTCCCCTTAAGGTTAACCCTAACCCTCTCCCCTTATAACCCTAACCCTCTCCCCTTAGAACCTTAACCCTAACCCTCTCCCCTTAAGGTTAACCCTAACCCTCTCCCCTTAGAACCCTAACCCCTTAGGGTTAACCCTAACCCTCTCCCCTTATAACCCTAACCCTCTCCCCTTAGAACCTTAACCCTAACCCTCTCCCCTTAAGGTTAACCCTAACCCTCTCCCCTTAGAACCCTAACCCTCTCCCCTTAGGGTTAACCCTAACCCTCTCCCCTTATAACCCTAACCCTCTCCCCTTAGAACCCTAACCCTAACCCTCTCCCCTTAAGGTTAACCCTAACCCTCTCCCCTTAGAACCCTAACCCTAACCCTCTCCCCTTAGGGTTAACCCTAACCCTCCCCTCGCTGGGACTTCCACCTCTTCACCGTGTACTACCCTGCCTCCCACACACACCCTAACCCTAACCCTAGTGAGGGAGGCCTCATCCATCCTACCTGCTTAGTAAGAGACCTCATCCATCCTACCTGCTTAGTAAGAGACCTCATCCATCCTACCTGCTTAGTAAGAGACCTCATCCATCCTACCTGCTTAGTAAGAGACCTCATCCACCCTACCTGCTTAGTAAGAGACCTCATCCATCCTACCTGCTTAGTAAGAGACCTCATCCATCCTACCTGCTTAGTAAGAGACCTCATCCATCCTACCTGCTTAGTAAGAGACCTCATCCATCCTACCTGCTTAGTAAGAGACCTCATCCATCCTACCTGCTTAGTAAGAGACCTCATCCATCCTACCTGCTTAGTAAGAGACCTCATCCATCCTACCTGCTTAGTAAGAGACCTCATCCATCCTACCTGCTTAGTAAGAGACCTCATCCATCCTACCTGCTTAGTAAGAGACCTCATCCATCCTACCTGCTTAGTAAGAGACCTCATCCATCCTACCTGCTTAGTAAGAGACCTCATCCATCCTACCTGCTTAGTAAGAGACCTCATCCATCCTACCTGCTTAGTAAGAGACCTCATCCATCCTACCTGCTTAGTAAGAGACCTCATCCATCCTACCTGCTTAGTAAGAGACCTCATCCATCCTACCTGCTTAGTAAGAGACCTCATCCATCCTACCTGCTTAGTAAGAGACCTCATCCATCCTACCTGCTTAGTAAGAGACCTCATCCATCCTACCTGCTTAGTAAGAGACCTCATCCATCCTACCTGCTTAGTAAGAGACCTCATCCATCCTACCTGCTTAGTAAGAGACCTCATCCATCCTACCTGCTTAGTAAGAGACCTCATCCATCCTACCTGCTTAGTAAGAGACCTCATCCATCCTACCTGCTTAGTAAGAGACCTCATCCATCCTACCTGCTTAGTAAGAGACCTCATCCATCCTACCTGCTTAGTAAGAGACCTCATCCATCCTACCTGCTTAGTAAGAGACCTCATCCATCCTACCTGCTTAGTAAGAGACCTCATCCATCCTACCTGCTTAGTAAGAGACCTCATCCATCCTACCTGCTTAGTAAGAGACCTCATCCATCCTACCTGCTTAGTAAGAGACCTCATCCATCCTACCTGCTTAGTAAGAGACCTCATCCATCCTACCTGCTTAGTAAGAGACCTCATCCATCCTACCTGCTTAGTAAGAGACCTCATCCATCCTACCTGCTTAGTAAGAGACCTCATCCATCCTACCTGCTTAGTAAGAGACCTCATCCATCCTACCTGCTTAGTAAGAGACCTCATCCATCCTACCTGCTTAGTAAGAGACCTCATCCATCCTACCTGCTTAGTAAGAGACCTCATCCATCCTACCTGCTTAGTAAGAGACCTCATCCATCCTACCTGCTTAGTAAGAGACCTCATCCATCCTACCTGCTTAGTAAGAGACCTCATCCATCCTACCTGCTTAGTAAGAGACCTCATCCATCCTACCTGCTTAGTAAGAGACCTCATCCATCCTACCTGCTTAGTAAGAGACCTCATCCATCCTACCTGCTTAGTAAGAGACCTCATCCATCCTACCTGCTTAGTAAGAGACCTCATCCATCCTACCTGCTTAGTAAGAGACCTCATCCATCCTACCTGCTTAGTAAGAGACCTCATCCATCCTACCTGCTTAGTAAGAGACCTCATCCATCCTACCTGCTTAGTAAGAGACCTCATCCATCCTACCTGCTTAGTAAGAGACCTCACCCATCCTACCTGCTTAGTAAGAGACCTCATCCATCCTACCTGCTTAGTAAGAGACCTCATCCATCCTACCTGCTTAGTAAGTGACCTCATCCATCCTACCTGCTTAGTAAGAGACCTCATCCATCCTACCTGCTTAGTAAGAGACCTCATCCATCCTACCTGCTTAGTAAGTGAATGCTGACGGGGGCACCGTGTGCGGGGCCCTTGGGTGCCAGGAACACACAGGACCACGCACACTTTGTTGTCTAAATACATATTTTGAGCTCTCTCCAGCTGCAGGAGGGCAGTGTGGGGCAGAGTGCGATGATAGAGGCTTCTGTGTATATTTATATATCCGCCTTTCAAATAAAACACCAAACCTAAAAACACACAGGAGTCCAGAGCTCAGCATGTCTCGTTAAAGCGAATCTCCATCAGGTTGACTCCACCTTCATTTCCCCTCCCATTCTATCCATCTGACCCACTTATTTCTCCTGCTTACTTAGCCCATTGTCATTCCTCCTCCTTCTCTCCGTCACTCTCAACCTCTCTGTACAGACGGGGTGAAGGAGAAGTGAAGATCACAGGACCCCCAGTGGGTCACCCAGACACAGTATGTCTGTGTGCACTTATATGTGCTGTGTGTGTGTGTGTGTGTGTGTGTGTGTGTGTGTGTGTGTGTGTGTGTGTATGCGT
The DNA here is from genome assembly GCA_026745465.1 of Lota lota. Taxonomy (NCBI): domain Eukaryota; kingdom Metazoa; phylum Chordata; class Actinopteri; order Gadiformes; family Lotidae; genus Lota; species Lota lota. Next base: position 2,103,479 of record JACYXH010000438.1, read on the forward strand.
GTGTGTGTGTGTATGTGTGTGTGTGTGTGTATGTGTGTGTGTATGTATGTATGTGTGTGTATGCGTGTGTGTGTGTGTGTGTGTATGTGTGTGTGTGTGTGTATGTGTGTGTGTGTGTGTGTGCGTGTGCATGTTTGTCTACCACATCATCGCTCATCTCTAGCAGTCTCACTGGCCATCTGTTCCCAGAGAAGAGTCCTACAGAATTAATACACTTTAAAATCGTACACACATTAACACACCTACACACAAACACACACCCGTGTGCACACAAAAACACAACCACACACACAGGTTGGCCTGCAGCATTTCATTGCTAAATGAGGGGACTGGGGAATTGTGCTGGCAGATTCTCTGGCTTCTCTCGCACTCTATCTTTCTCAGTATGCCTCTCATACTCTCCTAGGGTTAGGGTTCTCATACTCTCATACTATAACCCTACCTCTCATACACACTGAACACACTGAATCAGCCTACACACTGAATACACTGAATCAGCCTACACACTGAATCAGCCTACACACTGAATCAGCCTACACACTGAATACACTGAATCAGCCTACACACTGAATCAGCCTACACACTGAATCAGCCTACACACTGAATCAGCCTACACACTGAATCAGCCTACACACTGAATACACTGAATCAGCCTACACACTGAATCAGCCTACACACTGAATACACTGAATCAGCCTACACACTGAATCAGCCTACACACTGAATCAGCCTACACACTGAATCAGCCTACACACTGAATCAGCCTACACACTGAATCAGCCTACACACTGAATCAGCCTACACACTGAATCAGCCTACACACTGAATCAGCCTACACACTGAATCAGCCTACACACTGAATCAGCCTACACACTGAATTACAGCTGCAAAATAAACCGGCTAGTTTACAAGTAGCCGTCTATATGGAAAAGCACTGTTAGCAAGTCATACACAGTGGTCTATTGAGGGGAACATTTCCATGTTAAACAGACAGAGCACTGCATGGACAGATTGTGGGCATGGCAAAAAGGAAAGAGATGATATGTGACAGAGAGAGAGAGAGAGAGAGAGAGAGAGAGAGAGAGAGAGAGAGAGAGAGAGAGAGAGAGAGAGAGAGAGAGAGAGAGAGAGAGAGAGAGAGAGAGAGAGAGAGAGAGAGAGAGAGAGAGACACTAGCAGAGCAGGGTTATTTTGAGATTAGGAGAGGGCAAGGAGATGATGGATGCACATTGGTGTTATGTTGGCAGTCATATAAATACTCATGGTTATGGTTCTGGTGGTAGTTCGTCATCTGAAAAAGTCGAAGAACTTTTCAGCGTGGCTCTGTGTATACCGTGGGAGGAACACAGATGAGGGTCACAATGTCCCATTCCTCAGAGAACTCCTCCATCTTGTCTCTCTGACAAGAGCTGTCTGAGCTTCTGTGCTCCCTGCTGCCCATCCACCTCTAGCCATAACAGATTCAATCAAAACCAGTCCAACAGTGCATCACTATGCCCTGGGACGTCCACGCGTCCTTTAACCAGCAAGACCACAGCTAGCGACCACAGGTTCTCAGGGACGTAGAGGAGGACATAGCAGCTGAACCGTCCCAAGATCCTGGGACTGCAGAGTCCTCAGACGGGGACGGTCTTATGCAGAGAGGGTCGAGGGTCATTACTTTGGATCTGGGTTTTATCTTCTTCATTTTGCGGAGACAGGTGAGGGTTAGGGTTAGGGTTTGATGACGGGTGCCTGGGTGTTCCCGGCCTCATGAGCTGTCAGACGCAGCGGGCGAGAGCGGGGAGGGCAGTGGGAAGGAGACGGAGAACTGAGAGAGGAAGAAAATGAATAAAAGACGGTGCTGTGGGGGAAGGGGATTCTGAACACGACATTGTATCCCAGATCAGATCTCTGGTCTGCCAACAGAAATGTCTTCCTACGTTTAACTCTAATACGACCCCTTGTTTTTTCAGAGTGTACGTGTGTGTGTGTGTGTGTGTGTGTCACAAAGGATGAAGTGCATGAGGACGTCTGCATTGTCCAATAAATAGGACGTATGGAAGAGTGAAAGGTAAAGCAACGGGGGTAAAAGTGCATTCTTATCACCGTGCACCACATAATATAATCAGCCAGTCACACAATCCTACCGTCTAGCAACAGGTATTGGGTTTTTTCAGTGAGGAATACCTAAAAGGCTTTCCTTTTGATTAAATTAATATTTTTAACCTTGGAGTATGTTAGGCATTACATTTAAGTGTATGGGCAATCTTTCTATGACGGCATCGTATCACGAGTGGATGGAAGTTGGAATGGTTTGTGTTGTGCAGCAGTTCCCTAGCTGGAGATTCGTTTGCTTCATGAGCCCAGCGTGTCATTTTGAACACAGGGACTTAAACTGCATCTGAACATAAACACAAGCTAGATTCTAGAGTCCAGCAGGCCAGTCCATCAGTCCAAACAGAAAAAGCCATTTTGAACTAATTTGAATGAATAGCGACACAGGTTCGATTCCTAACCAAGTAATGCTCATAGACTTGAGCACCATGTGAATAACAGACATTTTGAAAACACAAGAGCCTACCGCTCTTAGGAGCACATCGTATCCAGCACACAGACAGTGAGACCTGTGAGTTCTAAACAGAGCAAAGACCAGTTCTCTGACCAGGGCCAGGACCAGGGTTGTCTTAGCTCTGGTGAGACGGTCTTAGTGTTTTAACTGTTGTGTAGACCATTAGCAGGGTCTACTGGGTCTAGCTTTCACATGCAAGTTTGACGCTATGAAGGAATAGGCTGTTAGCGGCTGGGTTAGCGGTAGGGTTACTCTAACCCCACCCTAACCCCACCTAACCCTAACCTAACCTAACCCCACCTCACCCTAACCTAACCCCACCTCACCCTAACCCTAACCCCACCTAACCCTAACCTAACCTAACCCCACCTCACCCTAACCCCACCTCACCCTAACCCTAACCCCACCTAACCCTAACCTAACCTAACCCCACCTCACTCTAACCCTAACCTAACCCCACCTCACCCTAACCCCACCTAACCCTAACCCCACCCTACGTACCTGAGGCGTTCTTCAGGTTTCCATTGGAGTCCACGGTGGTGTACATGACGTAAGGGCCTCACCCCACCTAACCCCACCTAACCCCACCCCCACCCTACGTACCTGAGGCGTTCTTCAGGTTTCCATTGGAGTCCACGGTGGTGTACATGACGTAAGGCCCGGGCTGGTTCACCCCGAACGGCTACAGGGACACACACACAATGACAGGGCTCAGTTAGATATGCTATCCCGCTTGACACTTTTCTTACATCCATTCCTGCATTGAAATCTGAACGCTGCCCAACACTCCTGTTGGGGGACAGGGCTGAGAAGACGGAGCAAGAGAGCCACACTAAGTACCCAATAAGGGGGGAGGATGAGAAACAGGCATGCGGTCGCCACGGTGATGAAAAGGTCTTCTACTCAGCAAGGCGATGGATCAATACAACTGGCTTGAATATGACTGAAAGAGGTCGGTGCTGATCAGTGGACTAAGACACACACATGTGGTGATCCAATCATCACAGGGCTACCTCTCTTCCCTCTGTCACATCACAGGCGACACACACATGGTGATATGATCCAATCATCACAGGGCTACCTCTCTTCCCTCTGTCACATTACAAGCGACACACACATGGTGATATGATCCAATCATCACAGGGCTACCTCTCTTCCCTCTGTCACATTACAAGCGACACACACATGGTGATATGTACCATCACCGCCCTGGTACTGGCGACATACTGGTAGGCTGTAGGCGTGGTACTAAGCGACAGGCCTCATGTCTTCTCCAGTCTCATGTCTTCTCCAGTCTCATGTCTTACCCAGTCTCATGTCTTCTCCAGTCTCATGTCTTACCCAGTCTCATGTCTTCTCCAGTCTCATGTCTTCTCCAGTCTCATGTCTTCTCCAGTCTCATGTCTTACCCAGTCTCATGTCTTCTCCAGTCTCATGTCTTACCCAGTCTCATGTCTTACCCAGTCTCATGCCTTCTCCAGTCTCATGTCTTCTCCAGTCTCATGTCTTCTCCAGTCTCATGCCTTCTCCAGTCTCATGTCTTCTCCAGTCTCATGTCTTCTCCAGTCTCATGTCTTCTCCAGTCTCATGTCTTACCCAGTCTCATGTCTTCTCCAGTCTCATGTCTACATCCATACATCCATACATACATCCATCCATCCATCCATCCATCCATCCATCCATACATCCATACATCCATCCATACATCCATACATCCATACATACATCCATACATCCATCCATACATACATCCATCCATACATACATACATACATCCATCCATACATCCATACATCCATACATCCATCCATACAAACATAAATAAGATCAGGCCAGCTACATCTGGAAACCTGCCAACGTTGCTGAAAGGTACAGCGACTGCTACACACTGGTGCATCGTGTTTTACATTCCTTGTTGTGTTCCTTGTTAGGAACACATTTGCAACATATTTAGCACAACAAAATGAGCAACTCAATGTGACATTAGACGAGAGCGGAATGGACAGCACTGCTAAACAACAATAGCTTCATCACCGCCAGAGTTATCGTCAGAGAAAAGGCGCGGTGTCAACGCAGAGGCTGTCACGCTTTTATAGCAGCGTGACCCATATCAGAGCTGTCCCACTCTGAGACAGAACCAGTCACCGAGAGAGAGACACAGAGAGAGAGAGAGAGAGAGAGGGAGAGAGGGAGAGAGGGAGAGAGAGAGAGAGAGAGAGGGAGAGAGGAGAGGGAGAGAGAGACAGGGAGAGAGAGGGAGAGAGACAGGGAGAGAGAGAGAGAGAGAGAGAGAGAGAGAGAGAGAGAGAGAGAGAGAGAGAGAGAGAGAGAGAGAGAGAGAGAGAGAGAGAGAGAGGGACAGAGTGAGAGAGAGATATGATGGTGTGGTATTGTGAAGGTAAGCAATGCTTTGTTCCCCCTGTCAGACGCAGTGCAAGCTAACTCATTTACACATATTTTGCGTAAACGTTGACTTCTTCAAATGAAACTTATTTTAATAGAAACTGCTACCCAGACACAAATAAAACAAAAAGTGTGAAGGTAGCTGAACGGCAGATGGCTACAGCATGAAGTCCAAGCTCTAATTACACAGAAAGCCACAGATGATGGATGATGTGTGGTCTACAGCAGGAGAGCATCAGAGGGATGTGTGGTGCTACAGGGATGCTAGCATGCTACAGCAGGAGGAAAGCCCCAGAGCGATGTGTGGTGCTACAGGGATGCTAGCATGCTACAGCAGGAGGAAAGCCCCAGAGGGATGTGTGGTGCTACAGGGATGCTAGCATGCTACAGCAGGAGGAAAGCCCCAGAGCGATGTGTGGTGCTACAGGGATGCTAGCATGCTACAGCAGGAGGAAAGCCCCAGAGGGATGTGTGGTGCTACAGGGATGCTAGCATGCTACAGCAGGAGGAAAGCCCCAGAGGGATGTGTGGTGCTACAGAGATGCTAGCATGCTACAGCAGGAGGAGAACCCTTACCGTCACTTGCAGAGGGCAGTCGCTGGAACACAGGCCACTGAGCACTGGGAGGGGAGAGATGGTGAGGGGAGAGATGGTGAGGGGAGAGATGTGAGGGGAGAGATGTGAGGGGAGAGATGTGAGGGGAGAGATGTGAGGGGAGAGATGTGAGGGGAGAGATGTGAGGGGAGAGATGGTGAGGGGAGAGATGTGAGGGGAGAGATGTGAGGGGAGGGATGTGAGGGGAGAGATGTGAGGGGAGGGATGTGAGGGGAGGGATGTGAGGGGAGAGATGGTGAGGGGAGAGATGTGAGGGGAGAGATGTGAGGGGAGGGATGTGAGGGGAGAGATGTGAGGGGAGAGATGGTGAGGGGAGAGATGTGAGGGGAGAGATGTGAGGGGAGAGATGTGAGGGGAGAGATGTGAGGGGAGAGATGTGAGGGGAGAGATGTGAGGGGAGAGATGGTGAGGGGAGAGATGTGAGGGGAGAGATGTGAGGGGAGGGATGTGAGGGGAGAGATGTGAGGGGAGGGATGTGAGGGGAGGGATGTGAGGGGAGAGATGGTGAGGGGAGGGATGTGAGGGGAGAGATGTGAGGGGAGAGATGTGAGGGGAGGGATGGAGGTAGAAAGAGAGGAGGACAAAGAGTACAAAAAAACGTTTAAGTGTTTTTGTTCATTTATTTCTTATGATTGTCCTTTTTGTGAGGGGCGTTGAACCCACTGCGACGCCTTCATGACACCAGGCGGTGTAACTTTGCACCTTCTGCCTGAGCTTCTTCTCATATAACCTGGTTTCACACTGGGGTCCTGGCGTACACATGCTTAGCCCCACCCAGCCATCTCAATAAAGACACACACAATTCAAACCAGTGCTTTACCCCCCCCCCACACACACACACCCCCCTCAAACCAGTGCTTTACCCCCCCCCCACACACACACACCCCCCCCCGAGTGCCTCTATGGTGCCACCATTCGCCAGTTCCTCCCCGTGTCCATTTGCACTAAATAAATACAGAAAAGGTGTGAGACCTATTTAAATAAATTAGTAGCAATGAGAGACATATGAAAGATAAATACGCTCGATAATAATCTGTGTGTGCGTGCATGATCCGCTGTGTAGCCACAGTGTGAGGGCCCCATGTGCAGCACTTCCAATGAGTCTTCAGAGGAGCCACTTCATCAGCACATTGGTAGGGCTACCTTCACCTCATGGTGTCTCTCTGAGCCCGGTTACCTTTACCTCATGGTGTCTCTCTGAGCCCGGCTACCTTCACCTCATGGTGTCTCTCTGAGCCCGGCTACCTTCACCTCATGGTGTCTCTCTGAGCCCGGTTACCTTCACCTCATGGTGTCTCTCTGAGCCCGGTTACCTTCACCTCATGGTGTCTCTCTGAGCCCGGTTACCTTCACCTCATGGTGTCTCTCTGAGCCCGGCTACCTTCACCTCATGGTGTCTCTCTGAGCCCGGTTACCTTCACCTCATGGTGTCTCTCTGAGCCCGGCTACCTTCACCTCATGGTGTCTCTCTGAGCCCGGTTACCTTCACCTCATGGTGTCTCTCTGAGCCCGGTTACCTTCACCTCATGGTGTCTCTCTGAGCCCGGTTACCTTCACCTCATGGTGTCTCTCTGAGCCCGGTTACCTTCACCTCATGGTGTCTCTCTGAGCCCGGTTACCTTCACCTCATGGTGTCTCTCTGAGCCCGGTTACCTTCACCTCATGGTGTCTCTCTGAGCCCGGTTACCTTCACCTCATGGTGTCTCTCTGAGCCCGGTTACCTTCACCTCATGGTGTCTCTCTGAGCCCGGTTACCTTCACCTCATGGTGTCTCTCTGAGCCCGGTTACCTTCACCTCATGGTGTCTCTCTGAGCCCGGTTACCTTCACCTCATGGTGTCTCTCTGAGCCCGGTTACCTTCACCTCATGGTGTCTCTCTGAGCCCGGTGCCCTGTGGATTAGGTGGGCTTAGCAACAACCAAACCCCATCTAGAGGAGCTCATGCATGGATGTGGGAAGGGGCGCGGCGTTAGGGTCAGGGTGAGGGTTAGGGTTAGCTTACTGAACCCCCTCAAACACAAGTGCTTCCTTCCATGATGGACAGGGTCAGGGTGAGGGTTAGGGTTAGCTTACTGAACCCCCTCAAACACAAGTGCTTCCTTCCATGATGGACAGGGTCAGGGTGAGGGTTAGGGTTAGCTTACTGAACCCCCTCAAACACAAGTGCTTCCTTCCATGATGGACAGGGTCAGGGTGAGGGTGAGGGTTAGCTTACTGAACCCCCTCAAACACAAGTGCTTCCTTCCATGATGGACAGGGTCAGGGTGAGGGTTAGGGTTAGCTTACTGAACCCCCTCAAACACAAGTGCTTCCTTCCATGATGGACAGGGTCAGGGTGAGGGTGAGGGTTAGGGTTAGCTTACTGAACCCCCTCAAACACAAGTGCTTCCTTCCATGATGGACAGATACTGAAAACCCAACAGCACCTGAAATCTATTTAGTGTGAAGATGAAGACGCTTCAGCAAGGAATCTTTAATCTGGCTGGAGTTTAGCGAGCCTATTAGAAAGGAAGTTATGATACAGCAAGGTGGGGGTGGATGCATATATTTCATATTTGCAGGAGATTTTCACGAGATTCACCCTGCTTTATAGTTTCCCCAAGTATTCTTTTTTCCTAATTATTTAGTGGTTCCTCTCCATGTATATTTATTCCCTTCTCTCTGTAGCGGCCTACGTACTTCTTGCATAGTTTCCCATTGACCCATAACCCCGCATAGGTTCATGCTTATTCCCCTGGTGATTTCCCATGGATGAACCCTATACCTGAAGCATATATGAATGCTTATGAATGGTGCCGAGTTGCCACCACTGAGGAGCTAAGGTTATACACAACACTTTCATACAAGGATGGTTAATGGTGGATACAGATGAATCAAAAACATATTGAAAGTTTCTTTGATTTTGGGGATATTCCTTTGATTCGTTGACTAAATGGAATGCCAAATGCCCACGACAAGAAGTGTCATTCAATGTCCTTGGGCCTAATACCTGTAAGCTTGCAGCAGAATTCAGACGCAGCTTTCCTGAAAATGCTTTCAACCAGAAATGAGTCAATGAACATTTCTTCATAACCGTTGATAAAAATATCACATATGTTTACTGATATCCCAGTGATTTTCTTTTCTGTGCCATAGTGTTTATAGTTTATTTATGGTGGTTGTCTAGTGAACAGCATTACATCAGTGAACGAAATGACGGGATAGAAACAAAGATCATCTTCTGCTACTCCAAACTGACCGGTGGAGCAGCAAGCGTCCATATCCACACTGGCCTTGATGAAAACGCTCCGGTGAGCCAAGAGGGATAGCAATGGCCCCCAAGGAGAAAGGACGTCCTCCGAGGGAAAGACAGGCTGGTCTTGTATTGCACGGCAGTGGGCCGAGGAAGCATGTTCTAACATAAGGCCCGGTTCAATCTGTTAAAGGCACGGGCTGAGCTGTCAGCAGTGCACCAAAGCCAACTATGATTGATAGATTATACGGTATTGATAGGATGAAAGATATCCAGCCTCAACAGGAAGGAGAAAGCAACGTGGCAGGTGGACAGACGATCGATAGCTGGAGTCATTATATTGTTTTAATTCACAGCCAAATGTGAATGTGTTATGAGGCAGCGACGTGATGCGACTGCAGAGGACAAGACCGCATCGAGCAGAACCACATGAGACTAAACCAGGAGACCTCTGAACCACATGAGACTAAACCAGGAGAGACCTCTGAACCACATGAGACTAAACCAGGAGAGACCTCTGAACCACATGAGACTAAACCAGGAGAGACCTCTGAACCACATGAGACTAAACCAGGAGAGACCTCTGAACCACATGAGACTAAACCAGGAGACCTCTGAACCACATGAGACTAAACCAGGAGAGACCTCTGAACCACATGAGACTAAACCAGGAGAGACCTCTGAACCACATGAGACTAAACCAGGAGAGACCTCTGAACCACATGAGACTAAACCAGGAGAGACCTCTGAACCACATGAGACTAAACCAGGAGAGACCTCTGAACCACATGAGACTAAACCAGGAGAGACCTCTGAACCACATGAGACTAAACCAGGAGACCTCTGAACCACATGAGACTAAACCAGGAGAGACCTCTGAACCACATGAGACTAAACCAGGAGAGACCTCTGAACCACATGAGACTAAACCAGGAGAGACCTCTGAACCACATGAGACTAAACCAGGAGAGACCTCTGAACCACATGAGACTAAACCAGGAGAGACCTCTGAACCACATGAGACTAAACCAGGAGAGACCTCTGAACCACATGAGACTAAACCAGGAGAGACCTCTGAACCACATGAGACTAAACCAGGAGAGACCTCTGAACCACATGAGACTAAACCAGGAGAGACCTCAGAACCACATGAGACTAAACCAGGAGAGACCTCTGAACCACATGAGACTAAACCAGGAGAGACCTCTGAACCACACGAGACTAAACCAGGAGAGACCTCTGAACCACATGAGACTAAACCAGGAGACCTCTGAACCACATGAGACTAAACCAGGAGAGACCTCTGAACCACATGAGACTAAACCAGGAGAGACCTCAGAACCACATGAGACTGAGCACAGAGCCAGGGTTCTTCAAGGAGCAGCTTGTCAAGGCTAAGGACAGCTCTTTAATGTCAGGGCATCCTAACCTCTGTGCTTACTGGTTTGAGTAACTATTCCCCCATTGACAATACGTGTGTTTACTGATAAGTCAACCACTGTGGCTAACCTAGTGTCTCTGGGCGAAGATGAACAACGTCAATCTCATATAAAAAATGTAACCCTAACATTCCAGAAGATTAGAGGTTGACACACCTGAAGCCGTGTGCCCCTCGTACGTAGCTTCATGTTACCAACGGTGTCTTGGGCTTCGTTTGGCTGGGTGACGATGTTCGGCAGGCAAATGCACTCCAAATCTTTCAGTGACGAATCTGCTCTCAAAATGACCGTTTGACACAATAGTGTGTCAAGAGGAGGAGACCATTTTATCAGCACGTTGGAGAAAAGGACATTGTGCTGCCTTTCCTTTGGGACCATCCGTACGATGGGGATCAGGAACACTCAGACGTTCCTTTGCTTTCCATTGGGGTATGTGATGGTAGCAACCAGAGAGACAATGTTTGTCACTTTGCTCCCATTTCATTCTGTCCACCTCACTACAGTAAACCATCTATCAATAAAGAAAAGCTATCACATGGTTATATGATCATTACAATCAATTACACTAAGCCAGTGTTTATGCCTTTATTTGTTCGACTCTATTGGAAAGCCAAACGCGGACCACCAGGATACAGCCTGACCTGAGCAAGCGTACCTAGAGGTCTATCTATACGGTCTCTCTCTCTGGATATAGCCTGACCTGAGCAAGCGTACCTAGAGGTCTATCTATACGGTCTCTCTCTCTGGATACAGCCTGACCTGAGCAAGCGTACCTAGAGAGAGGGAATGAGAGGGAGAGGGAGAGGGAGAGGGAGAGGGAGAGGGAGAGGGAGAGGGAGAGGGAGAGGGAGAGGGAGAGGGAGAGGGAGAGGGAGAGGGAGAGGGAGAGTAGCGAGAGCAGAGATCGTACCGCTGTGGTCGTCCTTCACGACTCAGCGGCCACACCGCTTCAGGGACAATAAGTCAATGTGTGTCTGCATCTCCATCAGTGTGTGTGTGTGTGTGTGTGTGTGTGTGTGTGTGTGTGTGTGTGATTTGTCATTGTGTTGCATGTGTATTTCTTAGTATGTATACGTGTGTATGTGTGTTTGTGAAAGCTTGTTAGAGTCAAGTGTTTATTATATCCTAGAAGCTTGAGAAAGGGAGAAACAGCATTTGTTCCCCAAGGGTTAAGGTTCTGGTTCTGTACTCCACAGGGTTAGGGTTCTGTCTCTCTGTACTTCACTCCACAGGGTTAGGGTTCTGGTTCTGTACTCCACAGGGTTAGGGTTAGGGTTCTGGTTCTGTACTCCACAGGGTTAGGGTTAGGGTTCTGGTTCTGTACTCCACAGGGTTAGGGTTCTGGTTCTGGTTCTGTACTCCACAGGGTTAGGGTTAGGGTTCTGGTTCTGGTTCTGTACTCCACAGGGTTAGGGTTCTGGTTCTGTACTCCACAGGGTTAGGGTTAAGGTTCTGGTTCTGTACTCCACAGGGTTAGGGTTAGGGTTCTGGTTCTGGTTCTGTACTCCACAGGGTTAGGGTTCTGTCTCTCTGTACTTCACTCCACAGGGTTAGGGTTCTGGTTCTGGTTCTGTACTCCACAGGGTTAGGGTTAGGGTTCTGGTTCTGTACTCCACAGGGTTAGGGTTAGGGTTCTGGTTCTGTACTCCACAGGGTTAGGGTTCTGGTTCTGGTTCTGTACTCCACAGGGTTAGGGTTCTGGTTCTGGTTCTGTACTCCACAGGGTTAGGGTTAGGGTTCTGGTTCTGTACTCCACAGGGTTAGGGTTCTGGTTCTGTACTCCACAGGGTTAGGGTTAGGGTTCTGGTTCTGTACTCCACAGGGTTAGGGTTCTGTCTCTCTGTGCTTTACTCCCCAGATGAGGCGTAACAAGCAGGGAACTGTAAATCAAAGACCAAAACAAGATCCCTACAATAGCTCTCAAATGTACTGAAGGGAAAACATTCTGTGATCATGCTACAGCTTATATTTCACCTATCCAGCGCACACACACACACACACACACACACGGACGCAGGCAGGCAGGCACTCACACACACACACACACACACACACACACACACACACACACACACACACACACACACACACACACACACACACACACACACACACACACACACACACACACACACACACACACACACACACACACACACACACACACACACACCCTCAGTAGCAACCATCCAGCCATTTTTCCAGTCCAATATTAGGACTGATGGCAGTTGTCTGGCAACTGACTGCAACTGGACAAGACTACGCACTCATGTGGAGAATTAACTGTTCTGTCCTATCTGTGTGTGAGTGAGTGAGTGATTGAGTGAGAGTGTGTGTGTGTGTGTGTGAGTGAGTGAGTGAGTGAGTGAGTGTGTATGTGAGTGTGTGTGTGTGAGTGTGTGAGTGTGTGTCCTCTGTGACAAGGAGCTAGTAGTGTGTGAGGTGAAACAGGGTACAGAATGCATGTGCTCTTTTGATATTTGTTGTGGTGCATGGCCAATAGTGAGTCAGCGTGTGATGTATGGCTCCAATGAAAAGCAGGAGGAAGTGGTTAAGAGAGACAGACAATGCTTGGGGGAAAGTGCTATTTTTAGGGTAAGCAAGGGACACAGAGAATGTGGCAGCTAAGAGGTTTTCTGCAGCATCAACCAAAATATCAAAGCACTTTTTCATCCTTCCATGGCCCAGTCCAGATTGTTTTTTTTGTAGCATGTCCAGCACATAAATTGTGTGGTTGGGGTTAGGGTCAGGGTTAGGGTCAGGGTCAGGGTCAGGGTTAGGGTCAGGGTTAGGGTCAGGGTCAGGGTTAGGGTTAGGGTCAGGGTTAGGGTCAGGGTCAGGGTCAGGGTCAGGGTCAGGGTTAAAACATGCGTGGGTGGTCACTGTAATTCTTCAGAGACCATTTTCCCTACTGGAAAAAATCAAATAAGTGGGTACGGTCGACTCATTTTCCAGACAGTGCAAACCTTCTCTGTACAACGTCTGAGAGATTCAGAGTGTACCCCATTACCTTCTCAAATCCCCACCAAGCCAAGTCTTCCAGCCCCCATGGAACCCGCTAGAGAACTCGTATGTACATGTACATGTGTCATGTTCCAATGGGTGGGCTACTGGCCCAGGGTCGCGACCCTCTCCACGTCGTCTGCTTTGATTCTCCCCATTAGAGTGGTGACTTCATCAGCGATTCTAGGAAAAGAAACCACTTGGCCTCCATGGTAACCATGGTAACGCTGCCCAGCTGTCAGCTCGGACGATGTCACACGTGAACGCACAAACGCACAAACGCACACGCTGCAGTGAGGTAGAGCACCACATGCCATGTCAGCATTAGTGGCTCCAATTGATAGACCCTTAGTAGACAAACGCACACACACACGCACACACACGCACACGGGCACAAGGGCACAGACACACACACACACAGGCACACACACACACACACACGCACGCACACTAACATGCGATGTGATGTTAGGCACTGAGTGCGTTAGTTTTGAGTGCTTCGCTTGCTGTCCACATCTGGCTGAGTTTGCTGACCTAAAGGCTGACTGGCTGTTTCAGTCAGCCATGCACCTTCAAAACACCCCCACCCACACATCCTCCATCACACACACTCCACCACACACTGTCAGCAAACCTGGGACTGTACATCGCACATCAGGGCAGATTAGGCACTGTGCACCGCCACCGGGATGACTACCTGGTCCCCTTATGGTCCCTATATTACACCTGGTCCCTACATTACACCTGGTCCCTACATTACACCTGGTCCCTACATTACACCTGGTCCATACATTACACCTGGTCCCTACATTACACCTGGTCCCTACATTACACCTGGTCCCTACATTACACCTGGTCCATACATTACACCTGGTCCCTACATTACACCTGGTCCCTACATTACACCTGGTCCATACCTGGTCCCTACATTACACCTGGTCCATACATTACACCTGGTCCCTACATTACACCTGGTCCATACATTACACCTGGTCCCTACATTACACCTGGTCCATACATTACACCTGGTCCATACATTACACCTGGTCCCTACATTACACCTGGTCCATACATTACACCTGGTCCATACATTACACCTGGTCCCTACATTACACCTGGTCCCTACATTACACCTGGTCCATACATTACACCTGGTCCCTACATTACACCTGGTCCCTACATTACACCTGGTCCCTACATTACACCTGGTCCATACATTACACCTGGTCCCTACATTACACCTGGTCCATACATTACACCTGGTCCCTACATTACACCTGGTCCATACATTACACCTGGTCCCTACATTACACCTGGTCCCTACATTACACCTGGTCCATACATTACACCTGGTCCATACATTACACCTGGTCCCTACATTACACCTGGTCCCTACATTACACCTGGTCCCTATCATTAGACCTGGTCCATACATTACACCTGGTCCCTACATTACACCTGGTCCATACATTACACCTGGTCCATAAATTACACCTGGTCCCTACATTACACCTGGTCCATACATTACACCTGGTCCATACATTACACCTGGTCCCTACATTACACCTGGTCCATACATTACACCTGGTCCCTACATTACACCTGGTCCCTACATTACACCTGGTCCATACATTACACCTGGTCCATACATTACACCTGGTCCCTACATTACACCTGGTCCCTACATTACACCTGGTCCATACATTACACCTGGTCCATACATTACACCTGGTCCATACATTACACCTGGTCCCTACATTACACCTGGTCCATACATTACACCTGGTCCATACATTACACCTGGTCCCTACATTACACCTGGTCCCTACATTACACCTGGTCCCTACATTACACCTGGTCCCTACCATTACACCTGGTCCCTACATTACACCTGGTCCCTACATTACACCTGGTCCATACATTACACCTGGTCCATACATTACACCTGGTCCCTACATTACACCTGGTCCCTACATTACACCTGGTCCCTACATTACACCTGGTCCATACATTACACCTGGTCCCTACATTACACCTGGTCCCTACATTACACCTGGTCCATACATTACACCTGGTCCCTACATTACACCTGGTCCCTACATTACACCTGGTCCATACATTACACCTGGTCCCTACATTACACCTGGTCCCTACATTACACCTGGTCCATACATTACACCTGGTCCCTACATTACACCTGGTCCATACATTAGACCTGGTCCCTACATTACACCTGGTCCATTCATTACACCTGGTCCATACATTACACCTGGTCCCTACATTACACCTGGTCCCTACATTACACCTGGTCCATACATTACACCTGGTCCCTACATTACACCTGGTCCATACATTACACCTGGTCCATACATTACACCTGGTCCATACATTACACCTGGTCCATACATTACACCTGGTCCCTACATTACACCTGGTCCATACATTACACCTGGTCCATACATTACACCTGGTCCCTACATTACACCTGGTCCATACATTACACCTGGTCCCTACATTACACCTGGTCCCTACATTACACCTGGTCCATACATTACACCTGGTCCATACATTACACCTGGTCCATACATTACACCTGGTCCCTACATTACACCTGGTCCATACATTACACCTGGTCCCTACATTACACCTGGTCCCTACATTACACCTGGTCCATACATTACACCTGGTCCCTACATTACACCTGGTCCATACCTGGTCCCTATATTACACCTGGTCCATACATTACACCTGGTCCATACATTAGACCTGGTCCATACATTACACCTGGTCCATACATTACACCTGGTCCATACATTACACCTGGTCCATACATTACACCTGGTCCCTACATTACACCTGGTCCATACATTACACCTGGTCCATACATTACACCTGGTCCATACATTACACCTGGTCCCTACATTACACCTGGTCCATACATTAGACCTGGTCCATACATTACACCTGGTCCCTACATTACACCTGGTCCATACATTACACCTGGTCCCTACATTACACCTGGTCCATACATTACACCTGGTCCCTACATTACACCTGGTCCATACCTGGTCCCTATATTACACCTGGTCCATACATTACACCTGGTCCATACCTGGTCCCTATATTACACCTGGTCCATACATTACACCTGGTCCATACATTAGACCTGGTCCATACATTACACCTGGTCCATACATTACACCTGGTCCCTACATTACACCTGGTCCCTACATTACACCTGGTCCCTACATTAGACCTGGTCCCTACATTACACCTGGTCCATACATTACACCTGGTCCATACATTACACCTGGTCCATACATTACACCTGGTCCCTACATTACACCTGGTCCATACATTACACCTGGTCCATACATTACACCTGGTCCATACATTACACCTGGTCCATACATTACACCTGGTCCCTACATTAGACCTGGTCCCTACATTACACCTGGTCCATACATTACACCTGGTCCCTACATTACACCTGGTCCATACATTACACCTGGTCCCTACATTACACCTGGTCCCTACATTACACCTGGTCCCTACATTAGACCTGGTCCCTACATTAGACCTGGTCCATACATTACACCTGGTCCATACATTACACCTGGTCCATACATTACACCTGGTCCCTACATTACACCTGGTCCCTACATTACACCTGGTCCCTACATTACACCTGGTCCCTACATTACACCTGGTCCCTACATTACACCTGGTCCCTACATTACACCTGGTCCATACATTACACCTGGTCCATACATTACACCTGGTCCATACATTACACCTGGTCCCTACATTACACCTGGTCCATACATTAGACCTGGTCCATACATTACACCTGGTCTATACATTACACCTGGTCCCTACATTACACCTGGTCCATACATTACACCTGGTCCATACATTACACCTGGTCCATACATTACACCTGGTCCATACATTACACCTGGTCCATACATTACACCTGGTCCATACATTACACCTGGTCCCTACCTGGCTGTAGCTCTGTCTCCCAGAGCTGCCCATTGAGACCCTCATAAGCCCACATATCAAACTAGTTTCTAAATACAGCAGTATGTCTCTGAAGGGAAGGCTTCCCAACACTGCGTTGTTGTACAGCCCGCTGGGCGTGGCATGAGGGGTTACTACCAAAATATTCTCTTATTTATTTGTCTCTCTCCCTCTGTAAAGAAAAATATGTCTCCACATGGCTGTTTTGGAAGAGATGTGTTTCTTTGTTGTACTTTGACTACGCAGAATTGTTGGGGGGCCTACTGTTTTTGTCACTTACTGAGCTAGAACACAATTTGGATTGTTCAGGCATTCTGGGAAAAAATTCCTGGCAAACTTTGCCATTTGTTTCCTGACAAAAGTGTGACAGTATGAAAAAACGACTGTGGCAATAACACTTGTGAAAATGTTTTGCGTGATTTCACATGTTCAAAAATGGTCTGAGTTGTACTAGTGTGTGGGTGCGTGTTATATGTAGAAAATTGTAATCCTAGTTAATAGCTTAATAACTTCAAAACTAAGTGCTTTGCTACCCAATTTGCCAAAACCCAGCAACCCAATGAACATAAACTCATTAGGTGTGCTTTGACGTGGAAAACTGTAATGCCATGCACGAAAGAGTCCACTGGCCAACGCATACAACTCTTACATCACCTCTCACAGACCCTCAATAAGCAGCCAGACGAGCCCTCGCTATGCTGAAGGAACGATCTCATGGACACAAAAAGAACATTATCCATCGGATTAATACGCTCCGTCGATAATGCTAAGTAACCTTCTCAGTTTGATCAGAAATCCATTCTCAGAAGAGCTATTTGCTGCAGGGGCCAAGAGACTAATTAAATGCATAATAACGGCACTATTTTTATATGCAAGCAGCATTAATGGGGTATCGGTGTCATGGTTTGACTACATCTGGCAAGCTGTTGAGCAGTGACAAGAGGGAGGCGAGAGTCCTTTTGACTCAGAGCCAAAAGCACACATTTCTACAAGATTCAACACTAATGCAGGGTCAACATGTGTGTGTGTGTTGGTGGGGAGGGGATATAGAGAAAGGGTTAGAAAAAGCTAATCAGACTTGCCAAAAAGAGAGACACGGTGCTCATAGAAGAGAGGGAAAGAAGTGTGTGTGTGTCTGCTTAACAAAGCTCCAGATGTTTCTGAATGCAGCTAATCTGCATCCTACTAAGTGAACAGGAAACTAATCAACTCGTACAGTTCTGCTTACACATGCACGCACACTCACATTAAGAAGTATCTGCATCCCCCTCCCTCTCACTCTACCACCAATCATGTCATATGTTTTATTCACAGCTCAAGACTTCCCCCCCTCCTCCTCTCTTCAGTGGCAGTCTTCAACCCATCTGCCCGTTTGTCAGCCCTCTGTCGAGGGCTTACAGAGCAAATGCTGCTCATGTCAGGCACTGGTACTGAACACTGAACTGGTGGATTTAGGTTTTGGTGCAACTGAATGGGAGAGGAGGGGGCATTGATCTGGACGAGCACACTGGGCAGCTGTCAAAGAAGAATTGAAAAAAGACTATGTTCCGAGAGGCGAGGTTGAGCTACCTGTCCTTAACCAACCTCACACCTGTCATTAGAAATGCCCCAGCATGTGATCATTTAGTCATAAAGGACAACTGTGCAATTTCTTTCCTCATCATATTTTGATTTGATGAACACAGAAATATCTTTGTGCAAAAACTCACCTTAACCCAAACCTGTCAAAATGAAATCCCTTCATCAGGTCGTATATACTGCACATCATAACACTTGAATTAGCTGCAGGTGTGTAGACCAAATTTAATTAAGTTCCATTCAATACAAGACTAGAAAGCAAGTTTCATATTTAGCTCAATGACAACCTCTGAAATCCTTCGTTACCCTCAACACACCAATTGCCCCAGCAATGTGAGAAGTTGGGACAAAAATGTGACAGATTGGGATTATTTCAATATAATTAACTGAAACTGCTGTTGAATGCTTGATTGCCAGAAGACCACTTCTGGTTCTCAACATTTGGGGCTATTCTGTGGCCACAGCAGTATGGTGGTTTGTAAAGAATACTGCTAGTGGAAACATGGACCCAGCTCTGTTTTGGTTTGAGTCATTTGGTGCAGTGCTAAGGTAGCTTATGTGCAATATGTGAAGGTTAGTGAGATTCGAATAATGGGCAGAAATAAAACACTGTAGGGTGAACGGGTTTTGCTCACTATTGTAATTATTCAGTGTATGTATATGTTTGTATTTGCTTTTGTGTGTATAAAGCAGCAGAGCTATTTGTTCAATAGTCTAATGGCTATTGCTCCTGGTCTCAGAGGAACCTAGCCAGTAGAGTTGTAATACCTCATACACAGGAGTACACAGAAACATGGTATCATATAATGCTAAATATATTATATAATTCACGGTCATGTCCTCACTGCAGTGCTTGTAAATGCAATCAAGGTACTGTCCTACAGGGATTTTCTGCACAAATAAATTCTTTGTATTTTTAAGCGAGGCAGAGGCAAGGTGTGCTGAGGATGTTCTGCTCTGTTCCGTACATCCTCCTACATCGTCCCCTTTCTGTCTGCATTACTATCTCTGCGTCCATTACTGCTACTGTCATTAACAACTCTGCTTATGGGACACCATCACTCTAATGTGCCATAGCAACATGGACATAATAATCCCTGAGCATTTGAATGAAATTCCCTCTACTTCCGATTGATTCTGTAGAAAACAGAGCAATTTGCCACTCTCATACATCTATGTGATCCATACCGTTAACCTGGGACATTTGGACATTGTATATTTGGATCTGCACCGTACCAGTGTTTGACCCTTACTGTTACTTGTGGAATTGTCTATTTTGGAATTGCACCCTACTGATAACGAGTTTACATTTGGATTTAGGATACCTCCCGTTACCTGTCACATTTCTGGCTGTACATACGGTAATTCCACCTTACTCTACTATTTGACTCTTGTATTGTATTTTTGCACTCTATGTATTCGCTCCTTTCCTACTTTGTACTGCAACTGCTGCACAATAATTACCCTCGGGCTGACTGAAGGTAATGTCTTATCTTACACATCATAGAGTCAACACAATGGCTGCTCTACATGCCACCCCAAGGCTAAAACAGGATTTTCACAGACCAACAACATCATCTACATACTAAGCAAAGCCCCGAGCAGCCTCAACATATGGGCTTCCAAACAAGGGCTAACTTACATCCCAGAATGAACATTAAACTGCAGCCGCCCCAAGGTAATCTGAAGCCTTGCCAGTTTGTGGGCACAAACGCGTTAGAAGCACAGTGTTGAGTAACAAACACTGAGACTGTTCTGTCAAGTAAGCTCAGAGTGTGTTCATAATGAAACACGGGATCCTCACCTTGTGCTGTAAGGATGCTTTTCATGCTACAGCCTGTGGGATGCCTCAGCCGGTCTGCAAGAAGCATTCAGAAGCCCCTGGCCCCAAATAATGGATGCTCCCATGGCAACAGTGAGAGGGGTATTCATGCAGGACACCACTCAGCCAAGTATTACAGAGAGGGTCAGACACATGTGAAGCTACAGTGAGCGCAGGTCAGCAACGTTGGAACAGCGTAAGCAAGGGAAGTGGGGGGGTGGTGGTGGTGGTGGTGGTGGAGGGGGTCTACCAACAGGAAGACAACCTTGACGAGCTGTTGGCTTTGGGAAGCTGATGGAATCCACCCTGGCATACCTCGCGCAACCAGCAACCAGCAACATGGCCTCTCCTGACCGACGTTCATATGGTTGTACTAGTGAGAACCAGCAACATGGCCTCTCCTGACCGACGTTCATATGGTTGTACTAGTGAGAACCAGCAACATGGCCTCTCCTGACCGACGTTCATATGGTTGTACTAGTGAGAACCAGCAACATGGCCTCTCCTGACCGACGTTCATATGGTTGTACTAGTGAGAACCAGCAACATGGCCTCTCCTGACCGACGTTCATATGGTTGTACTAGTGAGAACCAGCAACATGGCCTCGTACTCATATGGTTGTACTAATCTGTCAGTAATGTGTGTGTGTGTGTATGTATGTGTGTATGTGTATATGTGAGTGTGTATGTGTGTTTATGTGTGTGTGTGTATGTGTGTGTGTCTATGTGTGTGTGTATGTGTATATGTGAGTGTGTATGTGTGTGTATGTGTGTGTGTGTATGTGTATATGTGAGTGTGTATGTGTGTGTGTATGTATGTGTATATGTGAGTGTGTATGTGTGTGTATGTGTGTGTATGTGTATATGTGAGTGTGTATGTGTGTATATGTGTGTGTGTGTATGTGTATATGTGAGTGTGTATTTGTGTGCTCATATGTGTGAATCTTCACACAAAGGCTTTCCTTTATTTACTTGATGCTACAAGGTCTCCACAATCACACATGACACTATGTCAGTTAGAGCCTCAATAGCCTCAATTTCTAACACCTCACTGGAGACATGCCAGCCTGCTTCAAGTCCTCAATAATCATTCCTGTTCCTAAGAAGCCAAGGACCACAGGACTTAATGACTTCAGACCCGTCGCCCTGACCTCTGTGGTTATGAAGTCCTTTGAGCGTCAAAGATCAAAGATCAGTGCATTTTTTTA
Organism: Lota lota; assembly: GCA_026745465.1. Lineage (NCBI taxonomy): Eukaryota > Metazoa > Chordata > Actinopteri > Gadiformes > Lotidae > Lota > Lota lota. The sequence continues at coordinate 2,125,353 of JACYXH010000438.1, forward strand.
ATTGCTCGTGAATGCCCCACACACACACACACACACTATTATTCTTCTTCTTCTTATTATTACTACTACTATAAAAGCGTCTGCTAATGACTAAATGCAAGTGTTTGCATGTGTATGTATGTATTATTATAGTTTTGTAGTATTATTATTTTTGATTTGAGCATGCCAGTTAGCAAGGAGGGGCCGATGCTAAGAAGTAGAATGGATGGATATTAGGAGCCAGGAAGCATATGCAGGTGAAGTGACAGGAGATGGGGGGAGAGAGGGGAGCAGCTGACAGGGAAAACAGGTGTTTCTGTGGGAGCATCTGCCTTTTCTGATTTGCCGCAGTGAGCGTCTGGGAGCATATTTTGAGAGGCTGAGTGTGTGTGTGTGTGTGTGTGTATGTGTTTGTGTGTATATATATGTGTATGTGTGTGTGTGTATGTGTGTGTGTGTGTGTGTATATGTGTGTATGTGTATGTGTGTGTGTATATGTGTATGTGTGTGTGTGTGTGTAAATGTGTGTATGTATGTGTGTGTGTGTGTGTATGTGTGTGTGTGTGTGTGTGTGTGTGTGTGCGCGCGCGTGTATGTGTATGTGTGTGTGTGTGTGTATGTGTTTGTGTTTGTGTGTGTGTATATATTTGTGTATGTGTGTGTATGTGTATGTGTATGTGTATGTGTATGTGTGTGTGTGTGTGCGTGTGCGTGTGTGTATGGTATGTGGGTGTTTGTAGCTTCGTTCTTTCCTTTGTGCCGTTGGAGAGAGCGGTTTGTAGTGCGATGCTGCTTGTTTCTTTGTGCTAATGAGCAGCGATGCTGGGCGGTTTGTAGTGCGATGCTGCTTGTTTCTTTGTGCTAATGAGCAGCGATGCTGGGCGGTTTGTAGTGCGATGCTGCTTGTTTCTTTGTGCTAATGAGCAGCGATGCTGGGCGGTTTGTAAAGCCCATTAAAGCCCCAGGCAGGTCTGCTGTTTCTCAAATGTCCTGAGGTGCTAATGCTGTTACCCTCAACTATGCTAACACTATAAACGGAAAAACACAAACTATACAAAATAAAAAAAATAAAAAAATAACACTTTCTTGTTATTTAGACATTTTCAGATGAAAGTACTATATCATCATACAGTATCATATCTAAAACAATGGTGTAGAAACAAACCCTAACCACACCAAAGAAGACAAGGAACAGATCATTCTTAATGTGTGACGATCACGCTCATTCCGATGTTATCATGCAATGGTGTTGTGACGGTCCGTCCCCTCACCTGTGTGATCAGAATGCATTCTAACAGCCTAGAATAGCCTACATGGCGTTCGGGGGGCATAGCCAACTGGCAAAATTCAGTGACTTACCGATGACCTTCACAAAGTAGGCGTCAGCCTCAAAGTTGTTCTTGAGCGCGTAGATGATGAAGTCGGTCTTGCCTTCTGTTCTGCTCAGAACCAGCATGTCTAATATGCCCTGCAAGAGAGACCGGCGCAGATAAGATGGCAGGCAAGGATTCAATCGTGTTTGTGTACGGTGGGGAGAGGAAGACATGCAGAGAGGGAGACTTTTAAAGTCAATTTCCACGCCTCTCATAGACCAAACGACTGTTCCAATATTATCTCTTCTTCATCTTATCCCATCTTTATCCTCTTGTTTTCTCTTACACTCATTTTGTCTCCCTCTCCTATCCTCTCCCCAATGCCAATCTGCATTTATTCATGCCATGAATGATAAACAATACGCTGTGAAACAACGAAGATGAGAGGAAGCATTGGCTTCAAATTACAAAATTTGTTAAAAGAAACATTGGTCTAAAACCGCAAGCCCAATGATTGTTTTGCAACGGCTGAGGTCTAGGATGAGGAAGATGCAGTCTAGGAGGAGGAAGGTTTAGTCTAGGATGAGGAAGGTGTGGTCTAGGATGAGGAAGGTTTAGTCTAGGATGAGGAAGGTGTGGTCTAGGATGAGGAAGGTGTGGTCTAGGATGAGGAAGGTGTGGTCTAGGATGAGGAAGGTTTAGTCTAGGATGAGGAAGGTGTGGTCTAGGATGAGGAAGGTGTGGTCTAGGATGAGGAAGGTGTGGTCTAGGATGAGGAAGGTGTAGTCTAGGATGAGGAAGGTGTGGTCTAGGATGAGGAAGGTTTAGTCTAGGATGAGGAAGGTGTAGTCTAGGATGAGGAAGGTGTAGTCTAGGATGAGAAAGGTGTAGTCTAGGATGAGGAAGGTGTGGTCTAGGATGAGGAAGGTTTAGTCTAGGATGAGGAAGGTGTGGTCTAGGATGAGGAAGGTGTGGTCTAGGATGAGGAAGGTTTAGTCTAGGATGAGGAAGGTGTGGTCTAGGATGAGGAAGGTGTGGTCTAGGATGAGGAAGGTTTAGTCTAGGATGAGGAAGGTGTGGTCTAGGATGAGGAAGGTGTGGTCTAGGATGAGGAAGGTGTGGTCTAGGATGAGGAAGGTGTGGTCTAGGATGAGGAAGGTGTGGTCTAGGATGAGGAAGGTGTGGTCTAGGATGAGGAAGGTGTGGTCTAGGATGAGGAAGGTTTAGTCTAGGATGAGGAAGGTGTAGTATAGGATGAGGAAGGTGTGGTCTAGGATGAGGAAGGTGTGGTCTAGGATGAGGAAGGTGTGGTCTAGGATGAGGAAGATGTGCAGTAAAGGAAGCTTTTCTTTCCTGTCAAATGAATGATGAAGGAAGTGAAGGAAGTGTGAGCAGAGCACTACTCACGTCCTCGTAGATGTCGTAGAACGTTGCCAGTGCGGCCGCGGGGATGGAACCCATGTCAGATTGGTCCCAGTTGACGCGGAAGGCTCTGCCAATGCTAGGGCAGCTGGGAGTGGTGCAAGGAACGTTCTCCAGTAGGAAGGCCTGCTGAGCACTGGGAGAGAACAATATCAGACTGTAGGAAGTCCACCGTGACCATTTCAACATTTACACAATACGGTGAGATACTCAATATATATACTCAACACACATGGGTACAACACACATAGTTTGGGTTCTTTAAATGTATTTGATGCCGGGTTTTGGGGTTATTCTCATCTCTAAAGCGGATGACTGCACTGTTTAGCACACCAACTACAGGAGTAGCTAGTGACTCAACATCTGCATGTATCTGATCCATGGTGGCACATGATTCAGAGCTAATGAGTTGAGCTATTAGTCAAGAACCCCCTGAAGGAGGTGACCTTAACGACGGCACCATGCTAAAAATAGAACACAGGTGACTCACTCCCTCCTCCCTCTTCCTCATCTTCCTTCCTCTTTGTGCTCCATGTTCCACAGCTGTCTCAACACAGGGCATCTGAGAGGGTTTGGTGTCTGTACGTTTGGTAGGGCTTCGGTGCAGGCTGCCAGTAAGGACAATGATTGGAAATCTGGCATCACAGAGGAAGAGAGAGTGTGTGTGTGTGTGTGTGTGTGTGTGTGTGTGTGTGTGTGTGCGTGCGTGCGTGCGTGCGTGCGTGCATGCGTGTGTGTGCGTGTGTGTGTGTGTACGCGAAAAGAAAAAGAATGGAGAGAATGCTTGAGGGGAGAGAGAGAAATAGAGAGAATGAACTAACCAATCATCTTTCAAGATCGAAGATGATGTTGATCAGAACAAAAACAACTACCATAGAGAAGCAGAGAACCAGTGGGGTGTACCAACTAGACGACAATATATACACAGTGTGTGCTACCAATACCAAAGAAAGTAAGAAAGCTATTAAACGGCCTCGGTCATCTAAGTACTGCTTTAATATGGACAGAGGGAAAGCCACTATGTGTCCATAATGGACCAAGTCAGACTGCTTAATGTGGCCTCATTGAGTGGGCTGCCCAAGCCCACTCACTGAGGCCTGGTTATCTGTCAATACGCCAGCCAGCTGTATTTAAAACAGGACTTAAAGTACAGCACTGACTTTCAATTAAAACCCAACACAATGCTGCAGGCACAATGATTAAAAATGGTGTCAGACATTTCCTCAACAGACTTGCTGCTAAACTGTGTGTGTTGGTGGGTCGGGGGCTGGTTTCCAGTGGATTAAGGGTCTGGCTGATGATTACACATGCATACTGGAGATCTGTTCAGAAGGTCACCTAATAATCTGTCCGGTCTCAGAGCCCCTGAGAGGAGCGTGATCTGCTGTGTACAGTCAGCTACACCCTAACCCTCTCACCCTCTCACCCTAACCCTCTCACCCTCTCACCCTAACCCTCTCACACCAGTCCTGTAGTCAGCACTATCCAGCCACACCCTAGGTTGTGCTGCAAATCATTTGCTGTTGTGGGACAGTTTATTCAGCCTGATTTAAGCCAACAAAAGGTGACATATCGCCTTAAACCGACAACTTCATTTGCCTTACTGCCAAATGTCTTATTAACTACTGCCTCTTTTCTGTCTGGCTTTTGTAGAATAACTTCTAAAGATATTATATAATGCTTTACTGGTCTTTTTGTTTATCCTGCTATGAACACGACGGAAAATAAATCCATTCTCTCACAAAGAGCTGTACTTGAGTTATTGGCAAATGAACAGCTTCCTTTTGCACACACACACACACACACACACACACACACACACACACACACACACACACACACACACACACACACACACACACACACACACACACACACACACACACACACACACACACACACACACCCTTAGACAGAACTCAGCAGAACTCAGGGAGAGCAGATGTCATTCACACATTTAACAAGCAAAACAACAACCCACAATGACAGCACAAGCGTACAGAGATGAGGAAAAGAGGAAGAGGAGGAGGCAGACCAGAGAAGAAGCCACGAGTAAAGGGCATTCCTGTGTGCATGTGTGGAGTGACAGGGAACAGTGACGTGTTGCCAGGGCCCTGTGGCACTTCTCTTGTTTTCCCATTTTTCTTCGAAAACTGCTAGCCAGCGTGGTGATCACAGAAACACAGGCGACCAAAGACATGGAGACAATCCTTAAGTCCTGCCACTCCTCTACACAGCCACTGTGCTGTCACTCGCTCCCCCTCTCTCCCTCCTCTCTCTTGTGTAGTTCTGTGTGTGCCCCGCTTGAGGATTAGGGGGTTGGATAGTGGCTTGGCCTGCGGCAGCTCGTGGACGGGGGGGTGCATAAGGTCCAGACGTTGGCAGCCAAGGACTAGAAGTATAAAGAGATCTCTGAAAGACATATATTTGAATACATTAATTCAAACCCAGATATAAGCGGGTCAGTTTCCCCCACCCGGTAGATTTTGATGAGTGCATAGTGGACGGAGTTCCAGATCTAATGACATGTCAAACGTAATACCTGAATGTACATAACCGTACCCACGTAAATGGAATGCGGTTCACATTTCACCCACCAAACAGAGGCAACACAGAGATTGGAGAGGGAACATCAGCAACACCAGGGAGTCTGAGGAGGTTTTGGTCTCAAAATGGCACTGAAAGAGCTCCGGTCATTTGGATAGGACAATTACCAAAGATGATAATGTATTTATTTGGTTAATGTATTAATTGTATTTAAAACAAAACGATTAAGTCCATCATGAAGTCCGCTATGAAGTCCACCATGAAGCCTTTAGATCTGGGGGGGGGGTGGGGGGTTAGGAAGGTGAGCGAAGTGGCTAATGTTGCCTTTTGCTTGTCCTGTCGCGTAGAGAAGCGGGGGAGATTGAGATAATGGCTGCAATCCTGGATCAAACATATGGGGGTGCTTTTCTTAATGGCTGCCTAGCAACAGAATGCAAAGCTGTTGGTGGTTGCTCAGTCGGTGTGCATACTGATAGACAGGAGATGCAAAAACAAGCCCAAACACACACACGCAGGCGTACACACGTGTCTCATACTCAGACACACACACACACACACTGTAATGTGAGAATAAAGGGTTGTCATTTTTATATTCATATGCATGAACGAAAAAATGACATGATGTATGTATACATACATATATGTGTGTGTGTTGAGCATGTGTGGGGAGAAGTGTGTTAAAGAAAATGCACATTCAAACAAACATGCTTCAACACAAACCCTGACACACACAGACACACACAAAGTGGATGGTGCTGGAGTCTCATTGAGGTGAAGGTCCCCTCAGAAGGAAGGAACACAAGGCCGATTCTCCTCCTCTGCGTGTGATTAGGACTCGTATCGACACGCTGCTGCAGGTTCAAAACACGCCGGCCTCCGTGTTACAAGGAGTATAGAAACCAAAAATACATCATGCTGTCTCTTCTGTGGCCTCCCCGGCCTTCATGTGCCTCCTGAGACGAAAAGGGAGGCTACACAACGAGGGAGACTTCATAGCAGAAATCACACATCCCAGCACAATTCTGTGTTGAGGTTGTTCAACTCATCTGATATCATTCCAGACATGGCTTTATCTCCTAAAACATCTGCTAGGATGACACTCCCTAACGTTAAACCCTAAAGCAGGAGAAAAGAAATGAAGGAACTAGAAGCAATACTTAATTTGCATAAGGTGACCACCTTGAGAACAGTCACACAAGAGCAATAGCTAATTGTAGGGTTAATGAGAGTATGATCGGAGCCAGATGGGAGGACACGATACTACATATTAAGCACAGAGGAGAATAGCTGCTCCCATCGGTGGTGCTGACTCAGCCCAAACAACCCCATGCTATGTATTTCACAGCCATAGTTTATGGGGACGATTCAAGATGGAAATGGGAATCTACTGACCTGAGAAACTGAGAAAACCAATCGTTTTTATGAGATTGCTGTGGCAGCATATGAGAAGATATCATACAGCAGAGGCTGGAGGAGACAAGGACACAAGTGCTGAGGAGACAAGGGTTGTAAAGAAGTGGAAGATAAAATACAAAAAGAGCCAAACTGCCAGGGAGACATGAGAAGAAGGTCTGTATGTTCAGCAGCAGGTTGAACAACATCACGGACCTCCAGCCTGGAGTGTGTGTGTGTGTGTGTGTGTGTGTGTGTCTGTGTCTGTGTGTGTGTGTGTTTCTCATGAAAATAAACATCACGTCAACAAACTGTAGACTGAATATTCTCCGTTACTGAGGGGGACCACCTTCAGTCAAACACATCCTTATAGAGACAGACAGCCACTGGGTGCTCTCTGCTACTGAACGCCCACATGCCCCCACACAGAGCCCACGGATGACCCGGTGAAGAGGGACCACATGCCCCCACACAGAGCCCACGGATGACCCGGTGAAGAGGGACCACATGCCCCCACACAGAGCCCACGGATGACCCGGTGAAGAGGGACCACATGCCCCCACACAGAGCCCACGGATGACCCGGTGGCCGAGGCTGACATTCAGACCATCTCTCCAGGGAAGCGAGAGGCTGAGCGGGGGCTCAAAGGGACCTTCAACATGAAACCCTCCCAGGCAGCAGGGCACTCTGTCACTCTCTGAGGATCACGGTGAGTGGGGAAATGGACGTGTGTGTGTGCGTGTGTCAGTGCGTGTGTGTGTGTGTGTGTGTGTGTGCGTGTGTCAGTGTGTGTGTGTGTCAGTGCATGTGTGTGCGTGTGTGTGTGTGTCAGTGCGTGTGTGTGTGTGTGTGTGCGTGTCAGTGCGTGTGTGTGTGTGTGTGTCAGTGCATGCGTGTGTGCGTGTGTGTGTGTGTGTGTGTGTGCGTGTGTCAGTGCGTGTGTGTGTGCGTGTGTGTGTGCGTGTCAGTGCATGTGTGTGCGTGTGTCAGTGTGTGTGTGTGTGTGTGTGTGTGTGTGTGTGTGCGTGTCAGTGCGTGTGTGTGTGTGCGTGTGTCAGTGCGTGTGTGTGTGTGTGTGTGCGTGTGTCAGTGCGTGTGTATGTGGAAGGCCAATCTGTGTCAGAGAGAGTGAGTGCTTGGTTGAATGAGTAGGTGGGTGGCAGGACCGCCAGCACTTAGAGGCACCTACAGAAATAGTCTGCTGCTCTCTGTAGGCGGAGCTGCTTCCCTCACATGGAACTCTTCCGTAGCAACTGGATCACCAAGCTGGTACACAGACCCTTTCTCACACCTTTTCTACCTACAAGCAAAACAAGAATAAAAGGCTTCTAGGATAAATACTAACTGAGGGTGAAAGAAGAAATTCAGGGGGAGCTTCGGGGGTACGACGTGACAAATCAAACACAGTTCACACTGCGATCCTTTCTCCCTGCGACTGAGCGGTGTTTGAAGGCGAGCAGCTTCAAGCTTATCATGCAACCCGGCCGGTGGTCTGTGATTGTAACGGGGATTGAAGATGAACTAGTGATGGATCAGTAACACACGGACACACGGGGAAGAAGCATGAGCCATGAAGCCTGATGAGAGGTGGTTGGTGTAATGAATGATTCACCAAAATGCTCAAATTTGTGATGTTTTCTGTGCGTTTAAAGGACAAGGAAGAGTAGTGGGATGTGTCCACTAGCGGTCTGCTCAGTGAAGTTCAGTCCCGTTAAATAGGACGTGAGGCCTTTTGTTTGCTTTGTTAAGGCTGAGCATCAGTCTGAAGATATGCTCCTTCCACCTTAAATGGAGAGGAAACCATTTGCTTACTTCAAAAGTAGCACTATGCACCATTATTCCTGCCATTCACAGGGTGATCACACATCGTTAGGAAATGACAGGAAATGGCTTTTCCAGGCCAGCTTCTTAGCGTGGTCTTTACACAGGGTGACGCAGGATAACTTGATCACTTTTATTAGATTCATTTGACAGCTCAGAAAGGGCAGAGAAATCGGTCGGTGATTATTCACTATTATGAAGGTAATTATCATCATTTATCAGTGAGACGGAGAGATGGACAGTATAGAAGTATAGAACAAAGAAAGAAAGAAATCAATACGTCTTTCCACCAAGAAAGCACAGAATCGATACATGCAAAAAGAAAACAGGAGCCCATTTCAGACACTGAGCACCCATGGACTGGGTCTCCCAAAGCGTGACTCATCTCCTCCAGAAGACCCCAGCCACCACGCCACCATTTCAGACACTGAGCACCCATGGACTGGGTCTCCCAAAGCGTGACTCATCTCCTCCAGAAGACCCCAGCCACAACGCCACCATTTGCATCAAGGGCTGGAAGCCAAGACCTTTCGTCTCCCAGGGGCCATTACTCCATTCCCAGATTACACGCAGACACACACGCAGACACGCAGACACACACGCACAGACACACACACAGACACACACACACGCAGACACGCACAGACACACACACGCAGACACACACACACGCAGACACACACACACGCAGACACACACACACACTCACACGCAGCCACACACATACACACACACAAACACACACACACACGCAGACACGCACAGATACAAACACGCAGACACGCACAGACACACAGACACACACACACACACTCACACACACACACACACACACACACAAACACTCACACACACACACACACTCACACACACATACACAAGCACACACACAGGCCTCCATCGCTCTGTGCCTAGGAGAGCCCTAAAGTCCTAATGAGGAACATTTAATTAATTTTCCCAGTAAACGGCGGAGGATAGATGGGTACATTATCTATGGCAAGCATGGCAGAGGCGCTACACTCCCATGAAGGATTCTCTGTTGGCAGACGGGGATGTCTTTGATCCACAAAGTGGACTACATCAAGGGAGGAGAGAGAGACAGAGAGAGAGAGAAGTTGAATAAAAAGGCATCTAGGCTAAGTAAATATGTAAATATTTAAATACTATGTAAAATAAATGGCAACTGTGTCTTGATTGGCTCTATTTATACAAGGGCCATGATGAACCCTGTTAACACACGGGTGCATGTGTGTGCTGTGCCACAAGGCTATAGCTATCTAACACCGTCGAGATCACCTGCTCCGGGCTGAAGATCACAGGCCCATCGTCTGGTATCGCCAGACTAGCTTTCCTGTAAACCCCTTTTTGGGCAAACATTGTGTGTGTGTGTGTGTGTGTGAGTGTTTGTGTGTGTGTGTGTGTGTGTGTGTGTGTGTGTGTGTGTGTGTGTGTGTGTGTGTGTGTGTGTGTGAGTGTTTGTGTGTGAGTGTGAGTGTGTGTGTGTGTTTGTGTGTGTGTGTTGGGCCAACGGGGCAGAACAATTTCTAATTGACCGGCTAAATGTAAAGTTTGACAGCCCAATGTAATACACGATGCATGCGTGTGTAGGGGTACATGCGTGTGTACATGCGTGTGTAGGGGTACATGCGTGTGTAGGGGTACATGCGTGTGTACATGCGTGTGTAGGGGTACATGCGTGTGTAGGGGTACATGCGTGTGTAAATGCGTGTGTAGGGGTACATGCGTGTGTAGGGGTACATGCGTGTGTAGGGGTACATGCGTGTGTAGGGGTACATGCGTGTGTAGGGGTACATGCGTGTGTAGGGGTACATGCGTGTGTAGGGGTACATGCGTGTGTAGGGGTACATGCGTGTACATGACCCAAGACCACGCAAACCTTGTGTGGTCTTCTTTCCTTTTAATTTAACGAAAACATCAGTGTTTTATAACGCTTTATATAATCGTCTGACTATATTTAGATGTGTGAGTGAGTGAGAGAGAGAGAGAGAGAGAGAGAGAGAGAGAGAGAGAGAAAGTGTGTGTGTGTGTGTGTGTGTGTGTGTGTGTGTGTGTGTGTGTGTGTGTGTGTGTGTGTGTGTGTGTGTGTGTGTGTGTGTGTGTGTGTGTGTGTGTGTGTGTGTGTGTTGCAGGGCTTGGTCAAACTGTTTATTGAAAGAATGACTGAAAAGATAAATCCATACTTTGATAGACTGACAGCATGATTGTAACTGAACACACACACATGGACATAACAAAACGCTTGCGTCTCGCTGTCTTTTTCAAAGTCTCAGGCTAACAATAAACAGTTTACTGATGTTTAAATGCGTACCCAAAAGGTCAGGGGGAGTCTCCAGAGGAGCCATCCCCTCCCTCTGCGTATGTTTGTGGGGTTCTCTGCCTGACTACTGATGTCCTCACCTCATGTGAACCGGCTCATGGAGAAATAAACCTGACGCACGACACGGGCAGACACACAAACTCACACACAAAGACACACATATGCATCAACAGACATGAGCTGTGGTTCCAACTAATTGTCCACAGCAAACTTTGGAAATGTCGCAAAAATTAAAAAATAAGAAAAAGCGAATTAGGTGCGTTTCCATCCACTGGTTTGGAGCGAATAAAGCGCGCTACACAAAGCATCGTTGGTCAGAAAGTGGCGGTAAAGTCTTAGTTGGGCTTGGCTGTAATAGTAGAAGAAGTAGAGGTTGGAACACCTTGGCCATCTGAGAAAATTCTAATTTTAGTCTTCATCTAAAATGGCCGTTTTCTTTCATGGAGGAGAAGGACTATTTTGGTCTGTTCGCTGCACACGCATGCTGACGTCGGAAACAGATGATCTAGCATGCGAGTTAAAGGTTCCCATCTAGCGCATTACATCTATAAGAAATACACACATTCTTTAACAATCGTTGGGATTGATTTTACTAGGTCAAAGAATGTTGCCTATTGGTAAAATAGCCACACTGAACATCAAGGAGAACAGATGCAGGTACACAACACTAGAAGAACAGATGCAGGTACTCAACACTAGAAGAACAGATGCAGGTACACAACACTAGAAGAACAGATGCAGGTACACAACACTAGAAGAACAGATGCAGGTACTCAACACTAGAAGAACAGATGCAGGTACTCAACACTTGAAGAACAGATGCAGGTACACAACACTAGGAGAACAGATGCAGGTACTCAACACTAGAAGAACAGATGCAGGTACACAACACTAGAAGAACAGATGCAGGTACACAACACTAGAAGAACAGATGCAGGTACACAACACTAGGAGAACAGATGCAGGTACACAACACTAGAAGAACAGATGCAGGTACACAACACTAGAAGAACAGATGCAGGTACACAACACTAGAAGAACAGATGCAGGTACACAACACTAGAAGAACAGATGCAGGTACACAACACTAGAAGAACAGATGCAGGTACACAACACTAGAAGAACAGATGCAGGTACACAACACTAGAAGAACAGATGCAGGTACACAACACTGAACATCAAAGAGAACAGATGCAGGTACACAACACACATTCAATTCACATTGAACATCGTCCTAGTATGCGGAAATATGGATCTATACGCTACAAAATGTGGTGATCTAAGTGAAAATAATGGTTAGTCTACAGTTGATTACTGAATTAAACACGGTTTAAACCCTCGATACAGGCCTACATAGGGTAGTGGAGTGAATGCACAGCGTGAATGAGAGAAAGATCATTAATGGACTGGTGTGGACTGACTTTGGTTATCGTTGATTGGGTGAAGGTTACTAATCATTGTACTTCTCAAAATGGCGTGTTTAACGTAGATTAAACACACACACGCACACACCCACACCAACATGCACACGAACACCCACCCACACACACACACACGCACACACACACACACACACACACACATCTTTCTTGCTGCTGATCCCAGGCCAGAGTCCCAGAGAAATCAGAGAATCGGAAGCCAGTTTAGTGAGTTTCTCTTTGGGCTGTTTGTAAAATGGGCAAATAATCCTTGCGGGCTGAAAATGATTCTGCTTGGATGTTAACCTTCATAGAGAGCCAGGCTCTTAAGAGCTTTCTGAGCAGCCCGGCTCTTTCATCTAACATGCGGCACACTGCCAGAGCAACGCTGGGCTCCGACTGACTCATAGAAAGAGGAGCAAACCGTTAGACTGAGAGTGTAGGAGGAAGGTGGTGAACGATGATGGCGGACCGAGAGAAGCATTGTTTAAATGAGGACACTGTTCTCTGTGCGTGTGAACACACCTCCTCTCTCCTGGGGCCCCCACACCTGAAAGAGCCCCACTCTGACATGTGACTGATTCAACCTTCAGCTGCTGGCTATAGCTTCTCACACTGTGGAATCTCTCTCCCTCTCCCTCTCCCTCTGTCTCCCTCTCTCTCTCCGTCTGTCTCCTTCTCTCTCCCTCCCTCTCTTTTTCTCTCCCTCTCCATCTCATACTGTATTGCTTGCCTGTGCTTATCTGTGTTTCTGAGCCTGTGTATATCTGCTGCAGTCTCTCTTCAACTCCACTTCCTGTATTCTCTACAGTGCAACCAGCGAGACGCCTAGAGGGGAAACTACCAGCAGGGCGTCTGAGTCACTGCCTGAGTCTGAGAGCGAGCTGGTGAGCTGAGAGCGAGCTGGTGCTGGTGAGCTGAGAGCGAGCTGGTGCTGGTGAGCTGAGAGCGAGCTGGTGAGCTGAGTGAGATGATGGTGAGCAGAGTGAGACGATGGTGAGCTGAGTGAGATGCTGGTGAGCTGAGTGAGATGCTGGTGAGCTGAGTGAGATGATGGTGAGCAGAGTGAGACGCTGGTGAGCTGAGTGAGATGATGGTGAGCAGAGTGAGACGCTGGTGAGCTGAGTGAGATGATGGTGAGCAGAGTGAGACGGTGGTGAGCTGAGTGAGACGCTGGTGAGCAGAGTGAGACGGTGGTGAGCTGAGTGAGACGCTGGTGAGCAGAGTGAGATGCTGGTGAGCTGAGTAAGTGCGTCTCCAGCAGCAGAGCGACCTATGACCTGGATCGAGTTTGGACTCCGTAGATGCGTGTTACAACCTGTTGTAACCTGGTTGTAACCTGGTTGTAACCTGGTTATAATCTGGTTGTAACCTGGTTGTAACCTGTTGTAACCTGGTTGTAACCTGGTTGTAACCTGGTTGTAACCTGGTTGTAACCTGGTTATAATCTGGTTGTAACCTGGTTATAATCTGGTTGTAACCTGGTTGTAACCTGTTGTAACCTGGTTGTAACCTGGTTGTAACCTGGTTGTAACCTGGTTGTAACCTGGTTGTAATCTGGTTGTAACCTGGTTATAATCTGGTTGTAACCTGGTTGTAACCTGTTATAACCTGGTTGTAACCTGGTTGTAACCTGGTTGTAACCTGGTTGTAACCTGGTTGTAACCTGGTTATAATCTGGTTGTAACCTGGTTATAACTGAGTAAGTGCGGAACCAAAAGGGCTTCCACACAAGGACCATAATTGAATGATTTGTAACTCCTCATAACCATGAGGTTTGTAAGTCAGTTCATCAGGGGTGTCATGGGAGTATGGATGAAGTGCTGGGTGCTGAGTGAGTGCATAAAGCAAGAACAAATGAAACCCTAACAACAGACTGCCCCAGGTCAGATCAGGGTTCAAAAGAACCAACCAGGGCTCTTCACCTGCCTGAGTGTTAAGGTGGTGTGTGTCCAGTGGCACACACACACATCAGGTTTAATTACGCTGAGCCGACTGGCTCATTAGATGCCGGCATGCCGCACATAATTACTTCTGCATTATTATAAGATAAACACACAAGCAACATGGGTCCGCACAACAGAGTCCCAGACATTCACTGACAAGTAGACCGACTATGCCTGTCTATCATGCATCCACCACGCACACGCACACACACACCCACACATCCATCACACACACACCCACACACACACACACACCCACACACATCCATCACACACACACACACATCCATCATACACACACACATCCATAACACACATCCATCACACACACACACACACACACATCCATCACACACACACACACACATCCATCACGCACATCCATCACACACACATACACACATCACACACACATCCATCACGCACATCCATCACACACACATCCATCACGCACATCCATCACACACACACA
>JACYXH010000438.1:2147500-2205000 GCA_026745465.1 Lota lota
CACTCTCGCAGACTGTGTCTTTAATGGTGCCATGATACAACATCTTGTACCCCTGTGGTTTCAAATGGTTGACAGCTAGCATTGTTTGGTTCATTTCAACTCTTGGTTAGCCATATTTGTGCTGACTACATTTTTGTCAAGCCATAAGACACAAACACGCATGACTAAATATGATATGTAGCAAACATGCACATGGACATACACACAGGACAAGAACGAGTCGGTCTGAAGCCCTGACTCGTCTAGAAACCCGTTAGCAGACGGACAGAGTTTGGTAGCTGCCTTCTCGCAGGCTTTCTTCACTGGTGCTTTAGTAGCAGGGGGCTAGGGTTAGTGGTGGTGGTGGTTACTGGTGGTGGTGGTTACTGGTGCTTTAGTAGCAGGGGGCTAGGGTTAGCGTTAGTGATGGTTACTGGTGGTGGTGGTGGTTACTGGTGGTGGTGGGTTAGGGTTAGGGTTAGTGGTGGTTACTGGTGGTGGTGGTGGTTAGCGTTAGTGGTGGTTACTGGTGGTGGTGGGTTAGGGTTAGGGTTAGTGGTGGTTACTGGTGGTGGTGGGTTAGGGTTAGGGTTAGTGGTGGTTACTGGTGGTGGTGGGTTAGGGTTAGGGTTAGTGGTGGTTACTGGTGGTGGTGGGTTAGGGTTAGTGGTGGTTACTGGTGGTGGTGGGTTAGGGTTAGGGTTAGTGGTGGTTACTGGTGGTGGTGGGTTAGGGTTAGTGGTGGTTACTGGTGGTGGTGGGTTAGGGTTAGTGGTGGTTACTGGTGGTGGTGGGTTAGGGTTAGTGGTGGTTACTGGTGGTGGTGGGTTAGGGTTAGGGTTAGTGGTGGTTACTGGTGGTGGTGGGTTAGGGTTAGGGTTAGTGGTGGTTCCTATTGGTGGTGGGTTAGGGTTAGGGTTAGTGGTGGTTACTGGTGGTGGTGGGTTAGGGTTAGGGTTAGTGGTGGTTACTGGTGGTGGTGGGTTAGGGTTAGTGGTGGTTACTGGTGGTGGTGGGTTAGGGTTAGTGGTGGTTACTGGTGGTGGGTTAGGGTTAGGGTTAGTGGTGGTTACTGGTGGTGGTGGGTTAGGGTTAGTGTTAGTGGTGGTTACTGGTGGTGGTGGGTTAGTGTTAGTGGTGGTTACTGGTGGTGGTTAGGGTTAGGGTTAGTGGTGGTGGTGGGTTAGGGTTAGTGGTGGTTACTGGTGGTGGAGGTGTTCTAATGTATATTATGCTTGCTTGGCGATGGAGCGGTAGTAATGACAGCACTGCTCCTCACATTAAAGCTATAAAAGCAGAGGCAGCCTGTGAGGCCACAGATTACTGAGTGGTGGGGTTAGGGTTAGATACACACCCTAACCCTAACCACAGATTACTGAGTGGTGGGGTTAGGGTTAGATACACACCCTAACCCTAACCACAGATTACTGAGTGGTGGGGTTAGGGTTAGATACACACCCTAACCCTAACCACAGATTACTGAGTGGTGGGGTTAGGGTTAGATACACACCCTAACCCTAACCACAGATTACTGAGTGGTGGGGTTAGGGTTAGATACACACCCTAACCCTAACCACAGATTACTGAGTGGTGGGGTTAGGGTTAGATACACACCCTAACCCTAACACAGATTACTGAGTGGTGGGGTTAGGGTTAGATACACACCCTAACCCTAACCACAGATTACTGAGTGGTGGGGTTAGGGTTAGATACACACCCTAACCCTAACCACAGATTACTGAGTGGTGAGGCCCGGAAGGTGCGATGAGTAAGGTGCTCATCATGTGATCAGTTGGTGATGAGCAGGCTTATGACATCAAAACCAAGAAACAGGTACAGAAGACCCTTCATCAGACTAATGGACTAACAGTGAGGCAGACCAGTCAGAAAGACAGACCCACCACTACTCATGCAGGGTAAGACTGAGACCAGGTGGACAGTATGCTTCTCCTCCTCCTGCTGTCAGCCCAGACTGAAGGACTGCTGACCTCATCAGTAGTAATAAGTACCTACTTCCTCTAGTGAAGAATCATGTCAACACAGACACACAGACTGTAGTCTGCACTGTGGGAGGGAGGCCCTCACAAGACGCTCAGCTACCCCTCCCTGATGAGCTCCTTACTCCCCTACTCCCCCATGAGTTCCCAGCCAGAGAGCTAGCATCCCTGTCTAAGTGATGCTCGTGCAGCCTGTTTACCTAGCTGCTGGGCACGCACGCACGCACGCACGCACGCACACACACGATGGGGGGAGTTAAGATTTTTACAAAATGTACAAGAATTGTAATCAAAGTCGCAATGTTTAAGATTAAGCCCCTCCCAGTTAGTGGGTGGGAGCCTTTCAGAATTCCAAAAAAATCTCTATAGTTAGATTCTTAAGATTTGTCCACAAAGAGAGAGGTATGGGCTGGCCAGCATTACATTTGTGTAGAATATATCAATTATATGATCAGATTTTATTGATAACATTACAGAAATCACTATCGATAACAGATATGTCCAGGCAAATTTGGCCACTGGCTAGTATATATCCAGTGTTATGAAGCCACTGGCTAGTATATATCCAGTGTTATGAAGCCACTGGCTAGTATTTATGCAGTGTTTTGAAGGCAAAGCCAGCTAGTCATAAGCACCAAGAGAACATTGGCACAGAGCCGTTAACATTAGCACCAAGAGACTAGCGGGTTGTTAGCACCAAGAGAGCATTGGCACAGAGCCGTTAACATTAGCACAGAGGAAAATAAGTAGAGGAGGGAGTGGAGCAGCACTGATGAACCATGAAGAAGAAAACAGTAAAGAGGTTGACCACAAATGAATGAAGTGCTCCATTAATAACAGTGAAAGTAGTTGAGCCAAAACGGTTAGACGGTCATGTACGATGAAGTGGCCACAAGGCCTGCCTACCTCCTTGCTCCTCTGTCCTGCCAAGATGATAGCACTGCTCTGGCAGGCGTCGTCCAGACACACAGGCAGCAGGAGGTCCTGGTGGCCGTCGCCATCTGAGAGAGACAAGCAATACATTTATTCACGCATTTGCATGTATTTGTTTGTGAAAATAGAACAGAAACAATTGTTTCTTGTTTTTGTCAGAGCAGTACAGGCCTCAGATGAACAGGTTGAGAGCTATGACGGAGGAGTACGAGATGAAACATTGTTCCAACAGGGCTTTTTGACACACTATAACACATGCTCCACTGACAAAACACCTAATACAACCTCTCACAGGGTATTTATATTGCTAACATTAACACATACAAAAGCGACACCTTTCTTCACTTCCTTGGCGGCGTTGCACCATAACGTTGTGTGTGAGAACGAGGACCGCAAGAATGTGGAGAGACTCCAGAGGGCCGAGTGTCGACTGTATGGGTTGGGTTAGGGATAGGGATGGAAGGGACCCTAACCCTAACTGTATGGGTTGGGTTAGGGATAGGGATGGAAGGGAAGGGACCCTAACCCTAACTGTATGGGTTGGGTTAGGGATAGGGATGGAAGGGACCCTAACCCTAACTGTATGGGTTGGGTTAGGGATAGGGATGGAAGGGACCCTAACCCTAACTGTATGGGTTGGGTTAGGGATAGGGATGGAAGGGACCCTAACCCTAACTGTATGGGTTGGGTTAGGGATAGGGATGGAAGGGACCCTAACCCTAACTGTATGGGTTGGGTTAGGGATAGGGATGGAAGGGACCCTAACCCTAACTGTATGGGTTAGGTTAGGGATAGGGATGGAAGGGACCCTAACCCTAACTGTATGGGTTGGGTTAGGGATAGGGATGGAAGGGACCCTAACCCTAACTGTATGGGTTGGGTTAGGGATAGGGATGGAAGGGACCCTAACCCTAACTGTATGGGTTGGGTTAGGGATAGGGATGGAAGGGACCCTAACCCTAACTGTATGGGTTGGGTTAGGGATGGAAGGGACCCTAACCCTAACTGTATGGGTTGGGTTAGGGATAGGGATGGAAGGGACCCTAACCCTAACTGTATGGGTTGGGTTAGGGATAGGGATGGAAGGGACCCTAACCCTAACTGTATGGGTTGGGTTAGGGATAGGGATGGAAGGGACCCTAACCCTAACTGTATGGGTTGGGTTAGGGATGGAAGGGACCCTAACCCTAACTGTATGGGTTGGGTTAGGGATAGGGATGGAAGGGAAGGGACCCTAACCCTAACTGTATGGGTTGGGTTAGGGATAGGGATGGAAGGGACCCTAACCCTAACTGTATGGGTTGGGTTAGGGATAGGGATGGAAGGGCTAAGGGTAAGTACCAGGTACTCTAAAAGGATCTGATACCAGAGTAAGTACTAATACCCTAAAAAGGCAAGATAAATGATCTACTTGTTTTGATTGCTAGGGATATAAATGATACTTGCAGTGTTACTTATCAGCAGAGCAGAAATGTACACTGTATTTGTTCCCTTGTCTTTCCTGTTGAAAAACCATCAGTATTTGACAATGGTAACCCATCAACTAGTGCTTAAGCGATCAACTACTGCAACACTGCAGCAGAAGCTGCATGACGCCGAGGTGAGAGCCGGGGAAGCTTGACTCGACAAAGCCCCCCGAAGCCCCCCAGTCTCAGCTGACGTTTAAATGATTTGGACATCTCACAAGGTTAGCATTCACACGCCGTCCCATCACAGCAGAGCTCACTGAGGCTGGCCAGGGCACAGCCCCCCCCCCCCCCCCCCCCCCCCCGTCCTCCACACCGCGCAGTAGAGAGTCCTTTACTAGATACAGCTGCTCATTTGCATCCACATGAAGAGGTGCATATTTAGAACTGAAATCACAAACCGGAAGCTCGTGGGATTCAATAAAAGCATTTGATTTAAGTACTGTTTAAATAGGGAAGATATCTCTCAGATAGGCTGAGAAATCACTTGATTGAGATTCTTCCTCTCTTCGTCTCGCTCTAGATAAAGAGAGGGAGAAAGAAAGAGAGGCAGAGACAGATGGAGTGAGATAGACACAAAGGAGATAGAGAGCGAGAGACATAAGAGAGCGAGAGAGACAGATGGAGAGCGATAGACACAAAGGAGCTAGAGAGAGCGAGAGACATAAGAGAGAGCGAGAGAGACAGATGGAGAGAGATAGACACAAAGGAGATAGAGAGAGCGAGAGACATAAGAGAGCGAGAGAGACAGATGGAGAGAGATAGACACAAAGGAGATAGAGAGCGAGAGACATAAGAGAGAGCGAGAGAGACAGATGGAGAGAGATAGACACAAAGGAGATAGAGAGAGCGAGAGTCATAAGAGAGAGCGAGAGAGACAGATGGAGAGAGATAGACACAAAGGAGATAGAGAGAGCTAGAGACATAAGAGAGCGAGAGAGACAGATGGAGAGATAGACACAAAGGAGATAGAAAGAGCGAGAGACATAAGAGAGCAAGAGAGACAGATGGAGAGAGATAGACACAAAGGAGATAGAGAGCGAGAGACATAAGAGAGAGCGAGAGAGACAGATGGAGAGAGATAGACACAAAGGAGATAGAGAGAGCGAGAGACATAAGAGAGAGCGAGAGAGACAGATGGAGGGAGATAGACACAAAGGAGATAGAGAGCGAGAGACATAAGAGAGCGAGAGAGACAGATGGAGGGATACACACAAAGGAGATAGAGAGCGAGAGACATAAGAGAGCGAGAGAGACAGATGGAGAGATACACACAAAGGAGATAGAGAGCGAGAGACATAAGAGAGAGCGAGAGAGACAGATGGAGAGAGATAGACACAAAGGAGATAGAGAGAGCGAGAGACATAAGAGAGCGAGAGAGACAGATGGAGAGAGATAGACACAAAGGAGATAGAGAGCGAGAGACATAAGAGAGAGCGAGAGAGACAGATGGAGAGAGATAGACACAAAGGAGATAGAGAGAGCGAGAGACATAAGAGAGAGCGAGAGAGACAGATGGAGAGAGATAGACACAAAGGAGATAGAGAGCGAGAGACATAAGAGAGCGAGAGAGACAGATGGAGAGAGATAGACACAAAGGAGATAGAGAGCGAGAGACATAAGAGAGCGAGAGAGACAGATGGAGAGAGATAGACACAAAGGAGATAGAGAGCGAGAGACATAAGAGAGAGCGAGAGAGACAGATGGAGAGAGATAGACACAAAGGAGATAGAGAGAGCGAGAGACATAAGAGAGAGCGAGAGAGACAGATGGAGAGAGATAGACACAAAGAAGATAGAGAGCGAGAGACATAAGAGAGCGAGAGAGACAGATGGAGAGAGATAGACACAAAGGAGATAGAGAGCGAGAGACATAAGAGAGCGAGAGAGACAGGTGGAGAGAGATAGACACAAAGGAGATAGAGAGCGAGAGACATAAGAGAGAGCGAGAGACACAGAAGCCGTGTTTCTGTCAACATATTCGTATGCGCATTTTGAAATATTATCTTAAAATTCGCATGAGAATAAAAGGGAAACATGGCTTGAGAGAGAAAGAGAGAAAAAGACAGAGAGAGAAAGGGATAGGGAGAGAGAAAAATAGAGCAAAGGAGAGCTAGACAGAATAGTGGTTGGTGGTGGAGTAAATCCTAGAGGAAGATATTTTGATTCCATCTGTACTGGCTAGGCTAGCCCGCTTGCTCATTTTGAAGAGCCCCCGATTTACACTGACTAGACTCTGGGTAAGGTTGAACCCATTCCTGCTCATTAAGGAGAGAGATACAGACAGAGAGACAGATGGGACAAGATGGAGGAACAGCGAGATATTCAGAGAGAACAGTCC
The DNA here is from genome assembly GCA_026745465.1 of Lota lota. Lineage (NCBI taxonomy): Eukaryota > Metazoa > Chordata > Actinopteri > Gadiformes > Lotidae > Lota > Lota lota. The sequence continues at coordinate 2,154,216 of JACYXH010000438.1, forward strand.
GAACGAAAGAGAGGGAAGATGGATGGAGGGAGTCAGAGTGAGAGAGAGCGAGGTAGTGAGAGGAGGCTGACCGAGCTGCAGATGGAGGAGGTGGAGAGGGAGTACGTAACAGACCATAATGAGATGAGGGGGGACAGAGTGGACGGCAGGGAGAGTGGGGAGAGGAAAACAGCGTGTTACCAGTGTAGCATACTGGGTGTGTCGCACACACACGACTACACAAGTACAACGTCAATGCATGTATCTAAATGTTCAATTTCCCTCACTATCATTCTCTCTGTCTCTCTGTCTCTCTCTCTCTCTCTCTGTCTCTCTCTCTCTCTCACTCACTCACTCACTCACTCACTCACTCACTCACTCACTCACTCACTCACTCACTCACTCACTCACTCACTCACTCACTCACTCACTCACTCACTCACACACACACACACACACACACACACACACACACACACACACACACACACACACACACACACACACACACACACACACACACACACACACACACACACACACACACAAAAACCCATCAGTATCAGTGACTATATTTCAGCATGTAGCCTTCGGTATATATCCCCCTCTAGCCCTAACCCTCTCCACTAAGCATGCTGACGTCCAGGGACGAGAGCTGGTTCTAGCATAATGAATTATGCATCAGATGTGTCACACAAAAATGCAATTACCTCAGTGATAAGGCAGATGAGTTTGGACTGGGCATCCATTTAGAGCAAAGTGGTTGAAAGAATGTGTAATTCTGTGCATGCAGAGGTAACCACACAAACATCACACACAAGCGCCACGCTTCCAATCAACAAAGCAATAGCTCCAGACAACATCCACCCAGGGTGCTAAAGGGGGTGCAGCTTGCAGTGGTCCAGCACCTCTTCAACCTCTTCCTGAGGCTGGAGACCCCAGCTGGGGCAGACCTCCTGCATCGTCCCACTGCTCCAGAAAGGATGTCCCAGCACGCTCCATGGTTACAGACCAGTGGTCTGACCTGTTGTCAACGTCCCAGTACGCTCCATGGTTACAGACCAGTGGTCTGACCTGTTGTCAACGTCCCAGTACGCTCCATGGTTACAGACCAGTGGTCTGACCTGTTGTCAACGTCCCAGTACGCTCCATGGTTACAGACCAGTGGTCTGACCTGTTGTCAACGTCCCAGTATGCTCCATGGCTACAGACCAGTGGTCTGACCTCTATATTTGTTGGTTTGTTGTTTGTACATTTATTACTATATCATTTGTTTACTGTTTGTCTTTTTGAATTCTGCTTATCTTGATTTTGGCTGTCTTACTTCCTGCTGTAACTAACGAACTTCCCCCCAAGGGATTAATAAAGTTTGATCTATTTATCCATTTATCAAGCACTGCTTAAATCTACTGCTTCACGGCAATGGTAAATGGTTAATAGACTGCATTATATAGCACCTTTCAGACCAGAGGCAACTCAAAGATTTACAATAATTGCCTCACATTTGATCATTCATACACACATTCCCACACATTCCCACACATTCCCATTCCTCCCACACCGACGGAGGTGTCAGCCCCGCAAGGCAGCAGCCAGCTCGTCTTGCTCAGGGACACCTCGACACTAAGCTACCAGGAGCCGGGGATGGAACCAGCAACCTTCTCCTTGCCAGATAACCGCTGCACCTCCTGAGCCACTGCCACGCTTTGCAACACATTTAATAACGGACCAGTTGAACAGAAGGAATCAAATGCCAGTGATTTCCACCGTCTCATTGGCATGGACGAAGGTCAGGTATGAACACAGACAGGATCCAGATTGTCCCTACTTTTCAAAAGTAGGTATTGGATACACATGTGAATTGAGGTGCGATGAAGCTCTGGGCCTTCTCAAGTTGACACTGCTTTCCCATTCGCTTCATGTGGCACATGATGTTCCAGCGCAGGCTTGGATAGAGGTCACTCTAGTGCTTCCAATGTACCAATGAGATGCAAACGACAGGGTTTGAGGAAGAAATACGAAGTAGAAATATATGATAAGAGGACATAATAAAGACAGAGGGAGATTTGTAGAGACTATTTGTGGACCGAATGGTGTTGAATGTCGTTTAATTATGTCGGTTATATGCAAGTTTGTGTCACCTTGACTTACGACATAGATGAAATCTCACACAAATCTGAAGGGAGAAAGAGAGCAACAGACAATTTAGCCTATGATGGGAACAATTTCTCCCCCACACACACGCACTCACACACACACACACACACACACACACTCACACACACACACTCTCACACACACACACACACACACACACACACACACACACACACACACACACACACACACACACACACACACACACACACACGTTTGTGTGCGTGTGTGTTAGGATGAGAGCAGACCCCTGGACCAGGGTTCTCTCCTCAGCGAGCCCAGGGCTGAGTGCTGGCTGATGCTCTTTGATCAGAGAGGTAATGTCCATTAACACTTGGCTGGCGGTATGGAGCCGCCATGCAGAGAGACACGGCCACAGAGAACAAAGGGACACGCAGAGCTATAGAAATGTGCTTCCTACGCTGCTTCCCCTACAGGTCGGGAGGAGAGATGAGCGGCTCATGGGCATGGCCCATCATTAATCACAACGTCACTGGTTGCAGACATATGGCCAGTGAGGGACTGGACTAGAAAGGTAAAATGCATATGCCGTAGCTTAAAGGTGCAGTGTGTAGGATTTAGTGGTATCTAGTGGTGATGTTGCTGATTGCAATCAACTGAATACCTCTCTCCCACCTCTAACTTTCCCACAATATAGGAGAAGTTATGGTGCCAGTAGGTACTTCCAAAATGTTGTCATCGTCTACGACAGCATCGAGTAGCATGTCAAGTGATAAGGTTCCTTGATAGATTTATGATTTGTATTTAGTCATTTATTCTTTAAAACTATAGGTCAAAGTATTAAGTTTGTCAATTAAAAATGTGTCCTCTGTCGAGAGCAGTTTGTCCGTTCTGGGCTACTGTAGAAACATGGCGGCCCCCGTGGAAGAGGACCCCCTCCCTATGTAGATATAAAGGGCTCATTCTATCAACGATTCTTATCTTCATGGGATTATACACTAGTTAAAACATACTTATGAATATTATATTCCATTTCTGCCAAATCCGTTCCGCTAGAGGCTAATCAATTCTACACACTGCCCCTTCAATGAAAAGAAAAAGCCTTCATTTTGCCATTGGATTCATGCACACACAAAAGAAACTGCAAATAGAAAGAACACAACCATTGGAAATGCAGAAGCCAATATTGTTCTGATCCATATTTAAAAGAAGACTCATCTGAAAGACACCAGCTAGAGTTTTGGTTTGACAGTTACAAACATAGTCCCATTATAACTACATTTGGCTTTGAATGTTTCTCACAACCTAAAATAATGTTTAGTTGCTTTCAGTCCGCTGGCATACATCTCATTATGGTGGAAGTGTGTGCACTCATGTAGACGTGCTTCTTCAGAGGATGCTCCTTTCCTCCCTCTGTAGCTTGACGATAATGTGCATGTACCAGCGTGTATGTTTGCTGTCAAGCTCAACCCTGCTGCTCATTGGTGTCCTCTACCTTCCCTCTCCATCTGTTCCACAGCCGTGTGTCACACAGAGAGAGAGAGAGAGAGAGAGAGAGAGAGTCAAGACGACAGACTTAATGAATACTCATCAAGATTTTCTGTTTCTAATTTAGCATCCCAACTGAATGTCAAATTTGTTCTATGTAGGCTATTCCCGAGTGACGCGATATTGCATAATATGGTTAACAGGGTATGTTTATATGTAATATTGCTATTTACTTTTAATATGAACTACAAGATAATACATCCATCAGAGTGAGGCGGTTTTGATGGGGCCTTGACCTTGTTAAATAAAGACAACAAACAAAAACCATGAAAACGAGGGACTACAGCTCCATCTGTGTTCCATGATCATTTCTGTCCCTGGTTAACATCAGACTGTGGCTTCCCCGTGTTGGTGGGGGTGATTTAAAGGTGACACTCCACCGGCCGGCTGGGTGTCAACACTACGACTCACACTCATTATAAAAACTGATAAAAGCCAGAGTGAGATACAGAGAAGTGAACAAACAAAGGAGGGAGAATGAAAGAGAAGGAGAGAAAGGGAGTCAGAGAACAGCAGAGTGTATATCGGCGCATCTTGCAGAGCAACTGCCCTCCAAATATCTGGCAGATTATTGTACTGTGAGCCTCAAACACTTCCCTACTAACCAAGGAAGTAGAACAAAACACATACATATATAACAATGTGTGGATCAAAAGGCCATTGCCCCAGAGACGAATGCGCACACACACACCCACACCCACACCCGCACGCACGCACGCACGCACGCACACAGTTAAATAAACACATGCATGAGCACGGCTACAACGAAATTAATGCTTTTCGTTGCAGAGTGCAGTTGTAAACATCCATGTGCACACAAAATGGTGTGTGTGTGTGCGTGTGTGTGAGTGCGTGCGTGCGTGCGTGCGTGCGTGCGTGCGTGCGTGTGTGTGTGTGTGTGTGTGTATGTGTGCGCGTGTGTGTGCACAAGAGCACAGCACCACAGATCTTCTAGGTCACGTCTCAGTGGTGCATTATGGGTGATTTTGGATGGGCTAGTTTGTTCACTACATTTTTAAAGGACACCCCGAGCTACTCTGTGATTGGTTGATTAATCTTGGCAATGTGTACTCCTTCATCTCTGTGTGGTGCAGACTGTGTGTGTGTGTGTTTGTTGTGTTTGTGTTGCGTGGTGTGTGTGCATGTTATGTTTGTGCCAACTACTTAAGTGTGTGTCAGTGAAAATATCAGAGGCACACAAATCCACACAAAATGCAGAGAGAAATGCCCAAGAAAAGCATCATGCTGTTAATGACATTGTTCAACATGCCATCCCACACAACGGAAGGACTTTGACGCAGTCCTCAGGCGAGGAACATGCAGACTGATCCTCCCGCTGGGAGATGATGCTCCACAAGAAGATTTCAAATAAAACCCAAGTCTCCCATTTGACTCCAGAGCACATCCACCCTCTTTCATTGAACTTCTGTTGCTCCATCTACGTTTAATACTGAGCAGAGGCATTTACATTCTCATTGTCTTGGTTTGAGAAGTTCAAGAAAATTCATTTCAGATAATCATGTGGTCAGGGCACATATTTAGTCTAGAAACAGTTATATATGTGATGATGATGGTTATGGGTTGACCTCAGTGATTATGAAAGGGTTTCCTCGACATCATGGTCTAATTTCAGTAACAGTGATCCCTGCTGAAATAGATAAATATGTTGACGATCATATAAGACATATTACCAGGTTTAAAAAACTAGTTCTTTAAAGACAATTAACCCCTTGTCTGGACCATAACTGCACAAAACCTCACCGCAACAATCAATTGAGTGGTAAATGTACTGTATTTATATAGTGCTCTCTGACCGGTAGCCACGCAAACCACATTCATCCATTCATACACACATTCATACACACATTCATCCATTCATACACACATTCATACACACATTCATCCATTCATACACACATTCATACACACATTCATCCATTCATACACGCATTCATCCATGCATACACACATTCATCCATTCATTCACACATTCATCCATTCATACACACATTCATCCATTCATACACACATTCATCCATTCATACACACATTCATTCACAGACGGCGGTATCAACCATGCAGGCGAAAAGCCAGCTGCGGTTGGGGTTAGGCGTCTTGCTCAAGGACACCTCGACACACCTCAATCCCCAGGAGCCGGGGATTGAACCAGCAACCTTGTGGTAACCAGACAACCTGCTCTACCTCCTGCCAGCCCTGTGATCACACATTCAGGATTCCCATTATGAGTGAGATGGAAATACTGCAGAATAAGCGGATTGCTGTAGTACACACTGGCAGTTACTGATGACATTATGAACTAACTAATCACCCACAATGATCACCTGTACCACGTCAGTGTGGGTCGTACTTACCAATATCCGCAAAGGAGGACTGGCCCACAACCGTGACGTTCTGGGGGACTTTAGAAGGCAGGATCTCTTCCCTGCTGAAGTTCCCATCCTGAGAGAGAGACAATGAGAAAGAGAGAGAGAGCGAGAGAGAGAGAGAGAGAGAGAGAGAGGGAGGGAGAGAGAGAGAGAGAGAGAGAGACAGAGACAGAGAGACAGAGAGACAGAGAGACAGAGAGAGAGAGAGAGAGAGAGACAGAGAGAGAGACAGAGAAAGAGACAGAGACAGAGAGACAGAGAGAGAGAGTTAACAGAGCATTACTTTATGGTAATTGCAGAAGTTACTGGAGTTGCACTTTGCCAGCAGATGGTACTCAGGCTTGTTCAGAATTGACCCAAGAAATACAGCACTACAGCCCAGAGGTACGACTGTAAATGAAGTATTTGGTGCAATAAAACTGCTTGAGAGAGACACACAGGGGCTAGGAGGAGAGAAATGGACCTATCATAATGAGGGAAATCAAGAGCTTCTCGTATCTAAGGCGTGCATGTTCACGAAAGCAAGGGGAAGAGGCAGGAGAAAGCACCCCATGAGCAGAGTGAGCTGGATAAAGAGTGATAAAGAGTGAGCTGGAGATAGAGCTGACCGAGAGAGAGTGATAAAGAGTGAGCTGGAGATAGAGCCGACAGAGAGAGTGATACAGAGTGAGCTGGAGATAGAGCTGACAGAGAGAGTGATAAAGAGTGAACTGGAGATAGAGCCGACAGAGAGAGTGATAAAGAGTGAGCTGGAGATAGAGCTGACAGAGAGAGAGTGATAAAGAGTGAGCTGGAGATAGAGCCGACAGAGAGAGTGATACAGAGTGAGCTGGAGATAGAGCTGACAGAGAGAGAGTGATAAAGAGTGAACTGGAGATAGAGCCGACAGAGAGAGTGATAAAGAGTGAGCTGGAGATAGAGCTGACAGAGAGAGTGATAAAGAGTGAGCTGGAGATAGAGCTGACAGAGAGAGGGTGATAAAGAGTGAGCTGGAGATAGAGCTGACAGAGAGAGAGTGATAAAGAGTGAGCTGGAGATAGAGCTGACAGAGAGAGAGTGAATTCAAGATAACACTGCATACTGTTTAATGACCTTCCAGAAAAGTCTCAGCTGGTTCATGATCTGTCCATCAGAGCCCAGAGCTGAACAAGACCAAGTTACCAGAGGGAGCAAGACGGACAGTAAATGGAAGAGGCCAGGTCCGCATGGAGAGGGCAGGAGGAAATGGAAAGCTACAGAGCTAGGTGGAGATTGACATTCAAAGGGACAGCAGTCTGTGGCTCCAGCTGTCAGACCAAGTGGTCTGGTCTGGTTGTCCATCAGAAGTCACTTGTGTCATGCCTGGTCTGTGTTCTTTATTGATACACGGCAAGATGATGACAACTTGAGTGACACTTTCACACACATAACAGATTGAATGTCTTTGTTTGTGTGTATGTGTGTGTGTGTGTGTGTGTGTGTGTGTGTGTGTGTGTGTGTGTGTGTGTGTGTGTGTAAGACATTGAAGCTGATTGGTTTGCTGAGGCTGGAGGACTAAACAAACATAGAACAAGAGCACAAACTCAGTGGATGGATGGTGGGATCAACATATGTCTATACACACACACACGCACGCACGCACGCACGCACACACACACACAATCATGCACACAGCACACACACAATATCACACACACACACACACGTGTTGATAGGGTATTAAGTCTTTGCTGGTTGATCTGTGTGTGCGGTTGAGTGGGTGAACTGGCGCTGATTATAATGCTCTGGTTTAATCTGGTGTCCAATCAGCGGACACATGGCTGCTCCTGTAGGAGGAGACATATCGTCCTACCATGATGTAAAGTATCAAAGTTGGCTTTAAAGTAAAGCCAACGGATCCATGCTGATGTTTCATCAAATTCACACTCAGAGAACTTGATTCATCCCTAGGGAATGAGTCACAAATTGCTCTCCTCAAAGATAGAAAATGATAATACATATTTTGAGGCATGCTGCATCATACCCATTGTGGTGCTGAGCAACAAGGAAAATATCTGGTTTGAATCAAATCAAATAAAGGCAGAAATACTTTAGAGTGACTCATGGATGCAGGATAAGCGTGGGACAGCTGAAGTAACACACATCCTTTTCCCGAGGAAACAAACAGCACATTCTGATGAATTATATAAACGCATCTCATGGGGAGATGGCAGTGTATATTTACACGTTTAAAGCTATTTGTCACGCTATAAACTGATTTGTTGGGTTAGGGTTTGTATTCTGCATAAAGCATGAAATGAGCCCCGGTGCGTGCAGGTGGAAATCTGAACGCTTTTCCGCCACTTAAACCATAAAATATCCAAATGATGTTGCCGATGTTCAAGTTACTGCTTCCCATGTCTCTCCGCTGGAGAGCCTGGGAGGGAGATCCAGAGTTCTTTAAACGTCTGAAACCAAGCCTTTTATTTAGTATTTATCCATCTATTCAGGGAGCTGTACCGGCTGGTCCCTCACCATGTAACGCTTTTAAACCTCGCTACTCCAACAATGAATAGAAAATGATTGGAAGTAGAGAGATAATATGCTTCTCTTTGATGTTTGGTGGAAAAGCCATCCTGAGAAGGATCTGTGTGTACAGCATTCATGTGTAGGAAAACATGACATGATAGTAATGTGTTCTGCAAGCGTGTGTGTGCAGAAAGTATGAGTGGGGGGGCGGTACTGGACTAGTGGACTAGCCCTAACCGCTCGTTCAACTACTGACACTAACCCTAACCGCTCGTTCAACTACTGACACTAACCCTAACCGCTCGTTCAACTACTGACACTAGCCCTAACCGCTCGTTCAACTACTGACACTAACCCTAACCGCTCGTTCAACTACTGACACTAACCCTAACCGCTCGTTCAACTACTGACACTAACCCTAACCGCTCGTTCAACTACTGACACTAACCCTAACCGCTCGTTCAACTACTGACACTAGCCCTAACCGCTCGTTCAACTACTGACACTAACCCTAACCGCTCGTTCAACTACTGACACTAACCCTAACCGCTCGTTCAACTACTGACACTAACCCTAACCGCTCGTTCAACTACTGACACTAACCCTAACCGCTCGTTCAACTACTGACACTAACCCTAACCGCTCGTTCAACTACTGACACTAACCCTAACCGCTCGTTCAACTACTGACACTAACAGAGAGAGAGAGAGAGCGACAGAGAGAGAGAGAGAGCGCGAGAGCGAGAGCGAGAGAGCGAGAGCGAGAGAGAGAGAGAGAGAGAGAGCAACAGAGATAGACAGAGAGAGAGAGAGAGAGAGAGAGAGAGAGCGAGAGCGAGAGAGCGAGAGAGCGAGAGAGCGAGAGAGAGAGAGAGAGAGAGAGCGCGACAGAGAGAGAGAGAGAGCGCGAGAGCGAGAGCGAGAGAGCGAGAGCGAGAGAGAGAGAGAGAGAGAGAGCAACAGAGATAGACAGAGAGAGAGAGAGAGAGAGAGAGAGAGAGCGAGAGCGAGAGAGCGAGAGAGCGAGAGAGCGAGAGAGAGAGAGATAATTAATCAGTAATTAAAGCTGAGAGCTGGGGAAAAGAGGGGTGCACCCCCGTAACCGCTGATCACCAGGGATTACCGGGGCTCACGCTCCGGGACACACCTGTGTGTGTGTGTGTGTGTGTGTGCATGTGAGTGAGTAGTGTGCATGTGAGTGAGTAGTGTGCATGTGAGTGAGTAGTGTGCATGTGAGTGTGTAGTGTGCATGTGAGTGTGTAGTGTGCATGTGAGTGAGTAGTGTGCATGTGAGTGTGCAGTGTGCATGTGAGTGAGTAGTGTACATGTGAGTGTGTGTGTGTGTGCATGTGAGTGTGTGTGCATGTGAGTGTGTAGTGTGCATGTGAGTGTGTCTGTGCACGTGAGTGTGCAGTGTCTAAAAAAAATTATTTGAAAAATTGATGTGGTGCAAAGTGTGTTGGTTGCACTGAATGTGTGGAGGAGGGAGAGATGGCAGAGCATAGTGGAGGCGATGCGTAGGAGGAGAGGAGAAGGGGCAGGAAGAGGGATGGAGGAGAGGAGAAGGGGCAGGAAGAGGGATGGAGGAGAGGAGAAGGGGCAGGAAGAGGGATGGAGGAGAGGAGAAGGGGCAGGAAGAGGGATGGAGGAGAGGAGAAGGGGCAGGAAGAGGGATGGAGGAGAGGAGAAGGGGCAGGAAGAGGGATGGAGGAGAGGAGAAGGGGCAGGAAGAGGGATGGAGGAGAGGAGAAGGGGCAGGAAGAGGGATGGAGGAGAGGAGAAGGGGCAGGAAGAGGGATGGAGGAGAGGAGAAGGGGCAGGAAGAGGGATGGAGGAGAGGAGAAGGGGCAGGAAGAGGGATGGAGGAGAGGAGAAGGGGCAGAAAGAGGGATGGAGGAGAGGAGAAGGGGCAGAAAGAGGGATGGAGGAGAGGAGAAGGGGCAGGAAGAGGGATGGAGGAGAGGAGAAGGAAACATCCAGAGGTTTGCTGTGTAATAACAACGTGTCAATGTGTCGGCGCATGGAGCCTTTGAGGTCATTAAGACAATGGATCCAACCACATGGAAATGGATATTCAAGAGATGTATGTGTTCAATCACCTCCCATGGTGGGCACAAGGATGGCTGCTTGACTAAATGCAAGAGTTGGACAGACCTTGGATGCCCTGGACGTGTATATGCACAGGACACATAGCTGGCCCTTTATGTAAACCGATGACTTAGACTAATGTGAATGTTGACTCAACATTGTAGATTTATAAATCAACTTGATCTGGAACCCAAGATTAGGACCTAGGTGGAGTGTGGAAGAATATCTAATACATGTTATAGTACATTAACACATCGATTAAACTAATACACATTATAGTACGTTAACACAGATTAAACTAATACACATTTACGTTGTATTTGTATGCAAATATAGAAAATAAATACAAATGTATTATTCATATTAGACATAATATGTTTAAGATGAAAAAAGGTTCTTCTTTCTTGATTGCAACTGATTCAGTAATGTCTGCAAACCATGCATCACTCCGCTGTTTGTTATGAGTGTTGAGATCAAATGTTGATAGCCTTTCTCAAGTTTACATTCACACTGTTCAAATGTGAAGAAAACAAAAGGTCTCCACGACTTTTATTCAATGCAACTTATTCTGCACATATCCGTCTCTGGGCAAACCAGTTCCTCCATTTCTCTCAGCTCTCCTTCTTCCTGTCCCTCTATCCCCACAGCTCTATGGTCTGTCAATACCAACCCTGTCGCTGCCCCACTCTCACCCTCTGTCCCTCTCCCTCTGTCCGTCTCCCTCTTCCTCTGTCCCTCTTCCTGTCCCTCTCCCTCTTCCTGTCCCTCTCCCCCTCTCCCTCTTCCTCTGTCCCTCTTCCTCTGTCCCTCTTTCAGTGATATGTTAGACTAGCAGCAGCCTCCAGAATGTAACCTCCTAGCCCCACTAAAGGCCACAGCCTCTCTGTGATACGTTAGACTAGCAGAATGTAACCTCCTAGCCCCACTAAAGGCCACAGCCTCTCTGTGATACATTAGACTAGCAGAATGTAACCTCCTAGCCCCCACTAAAGGCCACAGCCTCTCTGTGATACGTTAGACTAGCAGCAGCCTCCAGAATGTAACCTCCTAGCCCCACTAAAGGCATGCTAACTAGCAGCAGGGCTCCTAACTCGTCTGCTCAGGGAGCGCTGAGGCATGCTGGGAGTGTGGGGGGGGGGGCATCTCTGATCTGTCCAGAGGGAAGGTGTCTAGCAGCCAGAACACACGCACGCACAGCACTGCGCTGGATCAGAAGACAAGGGGGTACGAGAGCGAGAGGTAGAGCACCTTACCTTGTTGATCCAGGTCTCAAATTGATTGCTCTGGGTGGTCAGGAACAGATCTGCAGTGGGACAAGGGGGGGCAGAGAGCATCCAGTCAGATATACGTCATTGTTCTTTGGTCACACAGAAACATAAAGGCAAACACTCTCTGGTTTCTTGGCAGCGTGTCCCTGGGAGCAGGACAGTGGGAGAGATATCTCTTATATCCCACTGCTGGTCCTTAAGGGGGATCTGTAACTATAGGAGTTTTAGTTTGAATAGAAGGGTTTTGGATGACCATACAAGTGCACTGAGCTGATGCAGCAAAGTGAGGACTAAGGCTCTTAGGAGAGTAGGAGTATATGTGAGAGATCCAGACATTGAGAAGTTTGAAATGGATGAGGTGAAATGGAAATCCCTCAACTTTCTACAATGGGCCCTGTTAGAGCTCAATGCTATTACCCTAACCCTGACCCTACTGACCCTTTGACAACTCCTGACCTTCCCTCTCTGACGTCACGCTGCATATGCAGACGTTCCTTTAAGAAGACCTGTCTGAACAGCTGTCTGGTCCGTAGTTGTCCATGAACATGTGCTTTGATTCTGTAACGCTTTGAAGCCTAAAGTGCTGAGCTGCATTCCTAATGACTGCATGCAGCTCTCTCCATTAGGAGACCTGTTTCCTTTGGCTCGGTGTTTCCAGAGCAGCAATGCTGTTGCTGGAAATGGATATGTTGGAAATGGAAGAAAAACATATATTGGCATTGGCCAACCTTGCCTTAGGGCTATCCTACAATAGGTCTGTACTCTCACACTACAGAGGAAAATGGAAGAACACAACAAAGTCTTTAAAGCCCAGTTTTAATCACAACCTACTGTCTTTAACATTTTGCTGCTTTTATACTTCCAATTTTGGCTAAAAGTGTGTATTTGCAAAGAATGGAGTTTGTCATTCTAAATAACAACTGGTCTCTTTAGAGTCAATCTTTTAAATGACCGCAAGCAACTGCCACAAGCAATCTATAAAGATATCAAGTTGTTAGAGATCCGCTGACACAAGCTTCTGTGCTCTGGATATTACACCGTTGGGAGACAGTTTGCCTCTTGGGTGATGCCTTTAATATAATGGACTCAAGAAGTGCTGCTTCACCAACTAGAGAGAAGATGTAGAAGAGGAGGATGAAAGCCCAAGGGAACAACATAACCATTTACCCTTGTAGTGCAACATTTTTAAACGCACGTACTTCTTGGACGCTTGTATGATTTTGTCTCTCTTGGACCCTTATAGAGATACGGACTCCTCTTCAGCTCTTTGTTCCTACAGTTTGAACACTAAATGTCTGGTTTCTGATTGGTTTTGGGATTTCCTCCTCCGTGCAGCACAGTAAGATCTAGCGGTCCATTTATAGAACATTTAGCCATCGGTTCCTACCCTCATACCTGGCGCCAAAAGAGCTGTCCACCAGTTCTGTGGAAAGTCAATATATGATGAGGATCATTTGTACTCAAGTGGCCACAAACCAGCCATCTGCAATCACGCCATGTCTTACCCAACACCATCTCACACACACGGACACACACACTCTGGTGGCCAGATCCCTAATATATTTATATAGGAGAATATTCTCGGCTTCTGTGCTGCGCTCCTGTCTGTGGTACTCCTGTCTGTGCTGCATGTCTATGGTGCTCCTGTCTGTGCTGCATGTCTATGGTGCTCCTGTCTGTGCTGCATGTCTATGGTGCTCCTGTCTGTGCTGCATGTCTGTGGTGCTCCTGTTTGTGCTGCATGTCTATGGTGCTCCTGTCTGTGCTGCATGTCTGTGGTGCTCCTGTCTGTGCTGCATGTCTATGGTGCTCCTGTCTGTGCTGCATGTCTGTGGTACTCCTGTCTGTGCTGCATGTCTATGGTACTCCTGTTTGTGCTGCATGTCTATGGTGCTCCTGTCTGTGGTGCTCCTGTCTGTGCTCCTGTCTGTGCTGTGCTCCTGTCTGTTCTGGCTGTCTGAGTGAGTGCACTGCGGCTGCATGCCACCTGGTGTTGTGCTGATGAGACGTAAGCGACTTAGTTAATCAGCCAATCAGGCTCCTCAGACGGAAGCTCACTGCGGGGCTGATGAGCAGTGATGGAGTGCATACCGATGAAAGAGTGCAGATGCAACACCTTCAACCAGTAAACACACAACACTCTCCCCCTGCCTCTCTTCATGCCTGGAGCCCCCTCACCCTGTCACCTTTTCTCTGACGCTCACTCCATTCCCTCACCAGACTCCATCTCTCATCCTGGATTCTGTTTCATCCTCTTTCTTTACCTTCATTTCTCCATTTCTACGTTTCTAACAATTCAGAAATCGGCGTGCACGTGTGTGTGAAAGAATGAAATCCAGATACATTATGTACACTGAACAGGGAACCATTCTTTCATTATTCTCCTCACTTCTCCGTCCTTTCCTTAACATATTCCTGATGTTCCCGGGAGCAGAGGCAGTGATTAGCCGGGCCTTGGGAACCATAAAGCATGCAGAAAGAGTTCAGCAACATAAAGCTGGAAGCACCGCCAGACTATGACCCACGTCAACACCCGTCAGCGCTTCACCCTTTACTCTCTACGGGCCTTCAGGGAACCCTTACAGTGAAAGGAGGATCGTCAAAGCCAAATACAACAACGTGAACAAAGGACAAGAATCCATTATAGACAGAGTAGTAAATACAAAAAGCTGATCTGGAGAAAAGACAGGTAAATAATCACGATCTGCCGTCTTGCGCTGAAAACCAATTGGATACTCAGATCCACTAGCATCAGAGAGACCAGGGGGCGGTCCACAGGGTCCAGAAGGACTGGAGGACGTTTAGCGGGTTAGCTATGTGACTGGGAGCTGACGTACAGGACACGGCTAACCTGCTGCTCCATGTGTCCTTGGCGGTAACGCTGTTCTGACAACGTAGAGAGACATGCTGAGACCGTGTTGACATCAGGACCATCGTGGAGCCCTGATGTGAGGTCAAACCAGCTGAGACCGTGTTGACATCAGGACCATGGTGGAGCCCTGATGTGAGGTCAAACCAGCTGAGACCGTGTTGACATCAGGACCATGGTGGAGCCCTGATGTGAGGTCAAACCAGCTGAGACCGTGTTGACATCAGGACCATGGTGGAGCCCTGATGTGAGGTCAAACCAGCTGAGACCGTGTTGACATCAGGACCATCGTGGAGCCCTGATGTGAGGTCAAACCAGCTGAGACCGTGTTGACATCAGGACCATGGTGGAGCCCTGATGTGAGGTCAAACCAGCTGAGACCGTGTTGACATCAGGACCATGGTGGAGCCCTGATGTGAGGTCAAACCAGCTGAGACCGTGTTGACATCAGGACCATCGTGGAGCCCTGATGTGAGGTCAAACCAGCTGAGACCGTGTTGACATCAGGACCATGGTGGAGCCCTGATGTGAGGTCAAACCAGCTGAGACCGTGTTGACATCAGGACCATGGTGGAGCCCTGATGTGAGGTCAAACCAGCTGAGACCGTGTTGACATCAGGACCATGGTGGAGCCCTGATGTGAGGTCAAACCAGCTGAGACCGTGTTGACATCAGGACCATGGTGGAGCCCTGATGTGAGGTCAAACCAGCTGAGACCGTGTTGACATCAGGACCATCGTGGAGCCCTGATGTGAGGTCAAACCAGCTGAGACCGCGGTCAGCTTGAGAGCGTAGCTGGAGTTAATGGAGATTCAGCTCTTCCTGGAGTAGGGCGAGCGCACAGTGATCCAGCAGCCATTAAGAGCCAAGTAGAATAGTCCTGAAGTATATATTCTTTAATCTAACCCCTGCTTTAGAACACAAACAAACCATATACACACACACACACACTCACAGACACAGATAGACACACACACACACACACACACACACACACACACACACAGAGTCTTAAACAAGCACAGCAAAAGGAGCAAGCTAAATCAAGGAATTGGAGCTGCTTGGCTAGCCGTATATTTTACCCCAAAGTAGTCTACTAACGGTTAATTAGGAAAAGGGGTTGTTGCTAGTTGTTTGATTATATATTATAGTAGTCAAATAAAGAAATGCAGAAAATAAATATGCTCACACTTAAGTAAACAACACTCCCACCCACGTCAGATTTTCAGCGTCTAATATCTTATATCTATATAATATTATATCGCCAAAACATCCTTGTATTGCTCCATATGACCCATCTTCCTAGAAATATGATTGTGCCATCATGTTCATTAGTTATTTTTTGTGGAGGCTTATTAAGTAAGCCTCAGCCATTGCTTTGGTGCTGAAATAGCAGACCTCCAAAATAAAATGTAAACCTAAAAGACCTGTCAGAACAGCACTCTCAAGAATGTTCTCACTGAACTGTCATTAGCAAACCCTCGTCCAGGGATGGATAATGAACGTAGCTGTGCATTCAGAGAGGGGGAGAGCATCCTCACAGAGAGGGAGAGACAGGGAGAGATATAGAGATAGCATCCTTACAGAGGAGAGAGATATAGAGATAGCATCCTCACAGAGGGAGAGACAGGGAGAGATATAGAGATAGCATCCTCACAGAGGAGAGAGATATAGAGATAGCATCCTCACAGAGAGGGAGAGACAGGGAGAGATATAGAGATAGCATCCTCACAGAGGAGAGAGATATAGAGATAGCATCCTCACAGAGGGAGAGACAGGGAGAGATATAGAGATAGCATCCTCACAGAGGGGAGAGATATAGAGATAGCATCCTCACAGAGGACAGAGATAGGGAGAGATATAAAGATAGCATCCTTACAGAGGAGAGAAATATAGAGATAGCATCCTCACAGAGGGAGAGACAGTGAGAGATATAGAGATAGCATCCTCACAGAGGAGAGAGATATAGAGATAGCATCCTCACAGAAGACAGAGATACAGAGATAGCATCCTCACAGAGGGAGAGACAGTGAGAGATATAGCGATAGCATCCTCACAGAGGGAGAGACAGGGAGAGATTTAGAGATAGCATCCTTACAGAGGGGAGAGAGAGGGAGAGATATAGAGATAGCATCCTCACAGAGGAGAGAGATATAGAGATAGCATCCTCACAGAAGACAGAGATACAGAGATAGCATCCTCACAGAGGGAGAGACAGGGAGAGATATAGAGATAGCATCCTTACAGAGGGGAGAGATATAGAAATAGCATCCTTACAGAGGGGAGAGAGAGGGAGAGATATAGAGATAGCATCCTCACAGAGGACAGAGATAGGGAGAGATATAAAGATAGCATCCTTACAGAGGAGAGAAATATAGAGATAGCATCCTCACAGAGGGAGAGACAGTGAGAGATATAGAGATAGCATCCTCACAGAGGGAGAGACAGGGAGAGATTTAGAGATAGCATCCTTACAGAGGGGAGAGATATAGAGATAGCATCCTCACAGAGAGAGAGACAGGGAGAGATATAGAGATAGCATCCTCACAGAGAGGGAGAGATATAGAGATAGCATCCTTACAGAGGGGAGAGAGAGGGAGAGATATAGAGATAGCATCCTCACAGAGGAGAGAGATATAGAGATAGCATCCTCACAGAAGACAGAGATAGCATCCTCACAGAGAGGGAGAGATATAGAGATAGCATCCTTACAGAGGGGAGAGAGAGGGAGAGATATAGAGATAGCATCCTTACAGAGAGGAAGAGACAGGGAGAGATATAGAGATAGCATCCTCACAGAGAGGGAGAGATATAGAGATAGCATCCTTACAGAGGAGAGAGATAATGTAAACAAATTACTAGTAAAAATTGTGTTATTAAATCGTTACTTTTAAGTAACAATTTAACTTTGACTAGTCAAATATGACCATTCACTTCATTCTCAAAAATCATACTCTCTTCTCTACAATTCTATTCTTACTTATATATATGGAGAGATGGAGCTATTCATTATGTATATATATATATATATATACACATAATGAATAGCTCCATCTCTTGTTTCTTTAATGAGGCACTGAAGCAGTTTGCTTATTTGATGAATAACAGGATTTTCACACTATAGAAATCACACTATTTGTACCAAGTAAGAATGAAAATGATACCGGTTCAAATGTAATTCTTACTATAATAAGAATCACACACTCATCATTTCATTCTTACGAGTAAGAATGAAATACTGCCGAATGATGCAGAAACCCTTAACAGCTTGCCGAACTGACCAATGGGAAGACAGACTGACAGGGTTGAAATCCTTCTAGTAAGCATTAAGGAGTGAGAATTTAAGCGGCTTGCCATGGATATAGAGAGAGAGAAAGAGAGAGAGGGGGGGAGGGAAAGCTAGAAAGAGACAGGAGAGGGAGACAGATAGAGAAAAAATAATGGGGGGAGGGAGAGATAAATAGAATGGATGGAGGGAGTGAGAGAAAGAGAAAGGGAGCGAGGGAGGCAGAAAAAAAGAGAGCAGGGTGATGTGAAAGCAACGGTGAGTAAAATACATACATCATGTCAATGCTTCAATCGTCAGACCATCTCTGACAGGAGCTACAAGATGTTCCAGGGTGGCCCTTTGAGTGTGTAGGCACACAGGAGCTACAAGATGTTCCAGGGTGGCCCTTTGAGTGTGTAGGCACACAGGAGCTAACAGACCACCTCACTGGCCACGTGGAAGCTTCCCAACATAAGGGTTAGAATTGCACTAGAAGACTTTCTAACAAAATTGTTTGATTATTCATCTCATCGTTCGTTTCCTCGTTCAACTCCTCCTTTCCTTATATTGCCTGGGAAAAAATACAATTCCACACAAACAAAGCAATGGATGATGAATCCAGAAGATGAAATGAAGCCGCCCACGCACAGTTTGATGTGAGCGGTGCATTCATGATTCATGATACTCGTCTCAAATCAACCATCCTTTCACGCTAATGGAATAATTGTTGGTTTTGCCTGATGTTAATAAAAACCTGCGGCAAGGCAATAAAATCACCCCACCATTGATGGTCTAGTAAAAATACAATACAAAGTCAACAGTGCAGATCAGCCTCTCCTCAGGGGACTGCAACCTCATCTGAGATCCACCGGTCCTACTAGGTTATAGCAGAACTTGGAATGGAGGCCTGGGATCAGACACTGCACAGGGTGTGTATACGCCTTGCTTCCTGTTTCATTACGGAGCTATTCTACCAAAGAACATGTATCTGCGCATGTGGATGAAGCTTTCAAAATGGGAGCTATGTGTAGCCTCCTCCATCAGATTTGTTAGGGGGATTGGAAGTCATTTCGGTCTCTTTGGTTCACCGTTCTGGCCGTATCACCTCTTTGTATTCCATTATGTTTCTTTAGAGGGTTAACCCTAACCCTTATCTTTAGAGGGTTAACCTTAACCCTAACCCTTATCTTTAGAGGGTTAACCTTAACCCTAACCCTTATCTTTAGAGGGTTAACCTTAACCCTAACCCTTATCTTTAGAGGGTTAACCTTAACCCTAACCCTTATCTTTAGAGGGTTAACCTTAACCCTAACCCTTATCTTTAGAGGGTTAACTAGGGTTAAATGTAGTTCATATGGTTTATAGTCATTGATGCTTTTTTGTGCAAGTGGTGTTGATTGTGCAGACACTATTGGTGTCCGTACAGCATGCTATTGAGTGTAGTGTATGGCATACAACGTGCTCAAGTATTATAAGGGGTGACCTCTGTGCTGCACATTTTGTCTTGGCACACACACACACACACATTTTCTCTCTCTCACACACACACACACACACACACACACACACACACACACACACACACACACACACACACCTGATTGGAGTCACATGACTGCTGCAGTGTGGAGAAGGTAGCGGTCATGAGAGCGAACATATGCTGGGGGAAAAAGAAAAAAAGGAGTATCGATTTGATTGCGCCAAAGGCCTCCGAGATCCACCCCTTCCCTTATTAACAACTCCCTCTCACTATCTCTCTCCGTCCAGTCCTCTGCAGTGCTTCCCCCTGGCCTCCACATCGGCCCTATGTGTTCTGACACGTGGAAACGACTAATTAGATATTATAAACTGATATTTAAATGATATTTAAACAAACTTCTATCCTCATATTGTGGCTCTTACATCGCATTCACACACACAAGCCATCTTCTGGTCTCCACTGGCAGGCTGGCTGCAGTGCAGAGGGCAGCCACTGGCAGGCTGGCTGCAGTGCAGAGGGCAGCCACTGGCAGGCTGGCTGCAGTGCAGAGGGGAGCCACTGGCAGGCTGGCTGCAGTGCAGAGGGCAGCCACTGGCAGGCTGGCTGCAGTGCAGAGGGGAGCCACTGGTAGGCTGGCTGCAGTGCAGAGGGCAGCCACTGGCAGGCTGGCTGCAGTGCAGAGGGCAGCCACTGGCAGGCTGGCTGCAGTGCAGAGGGCAGCCACTGGCAGGCTGGCTGCAGTGCAGAGGGCAGCCACTGGCAGGCTGGCTGCAGTGCAGAGGGGAGCCACTGGCAGGCTGGCTGCAGTGCAGAGGGCAGCCACTGGCAGGCTGGCTGCAGTGCAGAGGGCAGCCACTGGCAGGCTGGCTGCAGTGCAGAGGGCAGCCACTGGCAGGCTGGCTGCAGTGCAGAGGGCAGCCACTGGTAGGCTGGCTGCAGTGCAGAGGGCAGCCACTGGTAGGCTGGCTGCAGTGCAGAGGGCAGCCACTGGCAGGCTGGCTGCAGTGCAGAGGGGAGCCACTGGCAGGCTGGCTGCCCTGCAGAGGGGAGCCACTGGCAGGCTGGCTGCACTGCAGAGGGGAGCCACTGGCAGGCTGGCTGCAGTGCAGAGGGGAGCTGACAGCCAGCTGATACACTGGCTGTGTGTGTGTGGTGAGAGGGAATTATCAAAGGGGGGAGACCTCCACCTCACTCTGGGGAGGAGGGAGGGAAGGAGGAGATAGAGAGCGAGAGAGCAAGCGAGAGAGAGCCTTATTGCTGTGTCTCTAATGCCCCTGAGCAGGTTATTTTTTAGGCTGTTACTCAGCAAACAAGCTGGGACTCCTTTCCCCTGCTGGCTGTCACTGAAGGGTGCATGGGACACAGCCCCACCCACGCACACGCCCACACTGAGCCTGCTGGCTGTCACTGAAGGGTGCATGGGACACAGCCCCACCCACGCACACGCCCACACTGAGCCTGCTGGCTGTCACTGAAGGGTGCATGGGACACAGCCCCACCCACGCACACGCCCACACTGAGCCTGCTGGCTGTCACTGAAGGGTGCATGGGACACAGCCCCACCCACGCACACGCCCACACTGAGCCTGCTGGCTGTCACTGAAGGGTGCATGGGACACAGCCCCACCCATGCACATGCCCACACTGAGCCTGCTGGCTGTCACTGAAGGGTGCATGGGACACAGCCCCACCCATGCACATGCCCACACTGAGCCTGCTGGCTGTCACTGAAGGGTGCATGGGACACAGCCCCACCCACACGCCCACACTGTGCCTGCGTGTGGCACATATTATATAAATAATATATGATATAATATATTATAAATAATATCATAACATAATCATATATATTATATAATATATCATGTCATATATCATATTATACATTTGAATTGACATACTAACATGTGCAATGTTTAAGGAGTTGGTTGGATATGCACCTTTTCATTTGAAGGATTTTAAGATTTCTGTATTAAGATATCTAAAAACGACTAGACCGATGTTACATATTTTGTTGAGTTGTGTGCTTACATTATCTTCAATGTTTCCCACAATGTTCAAACCCAGAGAAATACGTCGTTGTAGTCAAGGTACGTTTCATTTGGTCGCATGTCAATGGGGTCGTTTCCCCTTTACCCCCTAACCCCCGGGGAAACAAAGGAACAGTAATCCAGTAGAGAACTGATTTATCATTAGATTTCAATAATGATGGTGAAGACAACAACTGCTCACAGAGCGCAGATCCAACGCTACCTCGTGACTTCATCAAACTACGTCTTTTGCTATTGTTTTGATTGAGAGACCCCTAGGGCCAGGAATGTAAAATGTAACCTTTAAGCAATGACTCACACCTGTGAGCAGTGAGCAGCCAACCAAAGAGTGAGAACCAATCAGAAAGAATGAATACATAACAAATGAACAGAGTGGATGCAGCCCACTTTACAGCACAATCAGTTCAGCCAGACTCCTTCGCAGTACAGAAGGCTCCAACATATTGACAATTAAAGCTGTAGAGGAATTACATAAATACTATGAATATTTGTATTTCAGGATCGAAAACGATGGCCAACAGAATTAAGCCTGATTAAGTAAATAACAATAAGCAGAATGACATGGACACAAACGTTGTTCACAAGCTAACCACCGCTAGGCTACGGGAGGTTATGTGAAGGTGAGGAGTAACACTTGCAGCCAGACTAATAATAGACAGTGCAAAACCTGACTCTCTATGTATTTAGCCTTCAGGAAAGTCAGTCAGCTGACTGGAAAGGGAAATGGGTTCATTGCTTCCATGTTACATACATATACACACATGTAAAGAAATGCATTATGCACAAGAAACACATAAGTAATCAATTTCATTGCAATAATGATGCATTTCAGTGCACCTATATTGGTGTATCTTGTGTGACCATTACGTTTTAAGTACCAGTGCTTTATGCTCACATACCTCATTGAGTCCATGGACATTTGTGACATACATTTTACATTTGATTACAGCCTTTTAGTTTGTTGAATATCACAAACCTTTTCAATTATTATTATTTTTTTTTATATATATATCTAAATGGTCATCCAATGTTGGAGCCCTCTATAAAATACGTTGAGGAAAATTTTAATTACTTTCTGATTACTGAATGGAAAAGTGTACAAAATGTTTGTATTACAGGGCACATGTTTGGACCTGAAGAACTTCTGATCTATACTGAAGTGGTTCTCTACCCTTGCTTTTTCATTACGATCAAAAACCCAGGCAAGGATTGAGCCTCTTTCACACATAGTTCCCGGTAAATTACTGGGATAACCTTTCGGGCACCGCTGGAGATTTTCCCTATTCACACATGCAGCTACGTTCTGGAACATTTCCGTCTCGACACATGGCATAGCAATGCCGGAATAGATGGGCCAAGGGGCAGTCCAGCAGATGGCGCTAATGCAACATTTATGGATGCGAGCCGCCATAAAACTTGCGGACTGAGATAAGCTCCCTTATTTTAGAATTTGTCAAATTTCCAGCCATTATTTAAAAAAGGAGCTTGTTTGCAAACAAAAGAAGAAGTATTGATATTGTTGGAGAATCACCCAGAAAGCATTAGCGAGTTAAGATAAACAGTTACGGATTAAAATACGTCCTCAGCGGAGTCTTGTGATTGGTTCACCTGCTCCACGTAAAAGAGTATTATGTCAGATGGACACAACCCTTAACGTGCCTCTCCCGTCAATGTGACTGCTTTCCTTCACAACACAGCCGTATCGGCAGTGATGCGGAAATGCTACTAGGTCTTGAGAAGGCACATTGCTGGTGCAGATTTCCTGGGATATCGATCCCTGTTCCTATTCACACATGACCCCATGCAGGAAATCTTCCAGAACATTGCAGGGAAAGACTGCGTGTGTGAACGGGACTCTATATAGCGCTTACTTTAGCCTGTCAAATGTATAATAGCATTGCATTCCTGTCTAAAACCTAGCTTATGTGCATCAGAGCACAGAAATAAAACAACAAATATCTCAATTCAAGTTGTAGACGTTTTTAGAGTTGTAGACCTTACAAACATTTATATTACTGAAACTATTTCCATAGGACAAAAGTTGGGTTGGTAACTTGAGATTAGTAATGATTTCCCTTAAGTCATTTTAATTAATTAATTGCCAAATTGCCACTGCAAAGGCAATGGATTGAGAAATGCAGGCACACATTTACTAACCCAAATCCTCTCAATTAGCTAGGGATTGATATGTAGGTTGTGAGATATGTAGATATTACTGCAAAGATATACAGCCCTGCCCACTAGAGTATATAGTTGGTATGGTGGTATCATAACAACATAGAAAATGTAGAACATCTGGTGAATTCATATTATGTAGTTTGACATATAGCATAGAACAGCATGTTGCAGAATAAATGAAAGCCATAACCTATTAATAGGATTTCAATATGCAAGTATATATAGTCGCATGGAGCAGCATAAATGACTAGCTGGAGAAGGCACACCAACACACAAATGTGCACGCACAAATGCACACACACACGCCCACGCAGACGTGCACGCACACACGCACGCACACACACACACACACACACACACACACACACACACACACACACACACACACACACACACACACACACACACACACACACACACACACACACACACACACACACACACACACGCACACGCACACACACACACACAGAATCCAGGCCAGTGACAAAGTGAAAAGCTCCACGGCATAAATCCGTCACTAAGCCAATATGTAGCCCCACTCCGCTCTCTCTGTGCGACTCTCCGCTCGGATCTATCAGAACGTCTCATTCACAAACACGGCACACAGCTCCAGCACAGAATGGAGCGATGCTATTCCTGGAAGAAATAATCTGCTAAAACCATTACAGGGAACAACGTAGGTGCACTAGCTATGGCGGGATTACAGCTCTACTCTAAAGCTCCACTTCTGACACACATAAAACTGGCACACACGCACACACACACACACACACACACACACACACACACACACGTACACATACACATACACACACACACGCGCACACACATATATGTTTGTTGCAGTGAGGGGGTGAAATAGTTCCTCACAGTACTAGGGTAGCCGGTAGTTTATGTAAGGATAGTTCCTGGGCTCCAAAAAGGGCTATGATGGTGCGTGGCAAAGAGCTAACCCTAGCCCTAGCCCGTTGACCTGGGTGGCTCCTGAGCAACACAACATGACCAAAGCTACAATGCAGAGGAAGTAACACAGAACGCAATCAATATGCTTGTCATGATGGGTCAGTTTGAGTAAATACAATCCCTTGTAGTCATTTTAAAATGGTTGATCACTTCTTCCTTGAACAGAGGATAGTATAGAGTGAGGCTAAAACAGCAACCCCTGGAAACAACAGCTCTTCGTTGGCTACAACCCGTTTTCTCTAGGGCAAGTACTTGTAAGGTAACTGTGGCCAGTATACATTAAACATTGAAGAGAAAGGGCAGAGTGAGAGTGCAAAGTCAGTGTTGAGGTCTTAAAATTGACTGTGAACTAAATAATGGAAAGGAATGTTCTTTACACATAGTTTACCTTTAATCCATAGGGTGAGTCAGGTTGATTTCCTTTAGTTGTTTATTTAGCTCATAATGTCATGACGCCAACTGCTGATGGCGCCTTTTAAAATGGGAAACTTGTTCAAAGTCGTCCGTTTTATTGAAAGGCTAAAGGAATCTGTAATTGGGAAATGTCAAAGAAAGTGTCTCTCCTTCTCTCTCTATGTCTCTTCCTCACCAAGTCATTCCATCATGTTCTCCCAGGTAGAAAAACACCTTAATGCAAATATAATCCTCGTGCTATTATAATAGATTCTCCGCAGCTAATAATGTTGTTAAGACGGTAAATCCATTTGACCCCACATTACCCGCAGCATCAGCAAGCCACTCTCCATACAGAAATCTGCTCTCATTGGATGCTGCGCCAAACATCACCCTGCTAGTTGCCTAGCAATGTCTTGTTTTTCTTTTTCTTTCTTTTTATTACAAAATGGCTCTTGTTCTGGATGCTTGTGTCTAAGATGTCATCCTCAATTACTTGCCAATTACCACTTGGCATGCTGCCCTGCAATTGGCTACCTTGGAGTTTTAGCAGCAACATCTGATGTGTGACTACTGAAAGCATTTAGCATTAAAATGCAAAGAACATCTCTTGTGGTCTGTTGGGTTTAATGTTATAGAGTGCCCATCTATGCTGTCGATTACATAAGGCACTGCTGCTTCGCTGCCAGCAAGTGCTGCTTGCCGTTTAATTCATATGGTTGTAAGGCAAGCACAACTGTCTTCCGAGATTATTCCACTTCTTCCTCCTGATATTGTAAACATCTCCTCCTACAGTTTGGGGATGTAGTACCTCCTACTCGACACCAAACCAGTACCAAGATGTCGGGCCCAGGCCGGTGTGTCCTCATTCAGATCTTTGCAGTTATTAAAGAAAAGATGTGCTTTATCAATTCAGCAAAATTTTATATAAGTGTAAAGCAGGTAGGTAGGGGGAGAGATTTTGGGTCAGAGATCAGCTGTCCTAGCACACGTATTTGGCCTGCTAGAATGTGCCTTGCAAAGCCCTAGCAATGACCAAACATCCTAGGTTCAGAGTAACGACTCTGACCCTCCTAGTTAACGGCATAAAGAAAACAGAATACCGTAGCAGCTAGCAGCTAGCACGCTAGCATGTCTGATGTGCACGTAAATAAAGGCTTCGCTCGACCATCTGACACAGACGCAACCACACAGACTTTCTGCAGCAAGAGCCAGAATGTGAAGAGCTCATTTAAAGTTGACTCACAACACAACTACTGCTAGGGTTCTAGCAGTAAAGAATCGGAACAATGGGGTAGCTGAAGGAGCGATAGGAAGATATAACCCACCTTTCCCTGAGTGGTAAGCAAAGCACACTTCTAATAACTAACCACCATCAAAGTCTCACGATGCCTTGTTATCCAGCCTGTTCAGCTTAATGTAGTGCAGCAAGCAATGGAGACATCCAGAGATTTTTATTTTCTAGTTAAAAATAAGACAAACCGCTCATTGTAGGGGTGTATTGGGGGATAAGGAAATCATGAAAGCCAAGGAACACGGATGCTATACCCGGGTCATTGGGTTACCTGGCGGATGGGTCTACTCAGCAGCTCAAGCGAGGTGTTATAACGAGCCAGGATTCTGTACTTTATTCCCTGGGGGCTGTGCTGCTGATACAGCAAAGTCAACCGACGCGTGGGACTGTTTACTGCCTTGAAAGTGGGCTGAGATTGGAGTCACAGCGTTGACCCTGACCCTCTGCTCATCCTCCCTGGAACCCACAATACCTCGTTGGACATCGAGGAGAAAACACTCAGAAAGGCTGAGGCAAACTGTGAGAGGTTTCCATTTGGGAAGTCATGCCTGGTGTCCGGTCTATAAGGAAATGTCTGAAGTCAATGTGGCCCCCTTGACAAGGTGCTGAAACGGTGCTTCCTCTACAGAGACACACCTGAAGGTCTTTGAATTTGATGTGGTAATGTTTAACCAGTGTAGCGTCGCTACAAGTAGTGACATTACTAGTTTAACTCCATTTCTCAGTAGTGTGGTGGTAATGTCACTGGTTTCTAAATCAAACAGTTTTCAGTAGCTAAGCTCTTTTATTGATCAAGTAGCAAGTGTGATGCATACAAGCATTTCTGAACCTCAAGCACAGCTGAGCTTTCTGCTGCAGTCTGAACTAAATCAAAGAATCAGTACCTCCAAAAACGGACGACAAACACAGGAAGATGTTAGGTGTTCTATGTGGATGGTAGCTGAAAGAAGCACTTCCATCAATACCATCAATGAGCTGATGCTACGACCATAGACACACACACACAGACACACACACAGACACACACAGACACACACACGCACACACACACAGACCAGACACACACACACAGAGACACACACACACACACACACACACGCACACACACACAGACACACACACAAGCACACACACACACACACACACACGCACACCAGACGGAACTGAACAGTTTTTGTTTCCAGGTGAACTTTCTTTGTTTAAGATAGAAATGTGAGCTATCCTGTAAGCACCTGTCTATCCGGCATGGCATGCTTCAATCTGGCGTGTGGTGTGAGTTGAGATCTCAGGTTATTGTTGAATAAATTGTGTAATAAACAATTGAACTGAACATTTTTACCTGCATATCTGTTTGACTGACAGTTCTTTTGACCACTGAGATAGCATTGAATAAGCACAAAGTTGGTTAAAAGCAAAAGTAAAGTAGCTTCTGATGCAGTAAACTACTTTTGCCATGTTTTTGTAGCTTAGCTTGCTACATTTCTCTAGGGGGTAACTTCTGTGTAGTGAAGTTTCATTTAATGTAGAGTAACTGGTAGTTTAGCTCACTACACTTTCCAAGTAGCTTGCCCATACTGTACAAGCCACTTGTTAAGAGGCGACCGATGGCAGAGCCATTAATGAGACACAGTTGTCAACATATCTTCATTTCCCAACAACCACAACAGATCGCATATCCAAACAAATGTCTATCCAGCAAACCCTCCAAACAAATGAGAAATGTTTCCCTTTGCTTGACAATGCTGTGTCTTCATTCATCACAAGAAGTTGTCTGCTTCCAGAGTAGAGCTGTCATGCTGTAATATATCAGCTCCACTCCAAGCAGTCCTCTTCCTTTCCGGCTATTTCTTCTCCCGCTAGACTTTTCCATTCATTCATACATCCATCACTCTACAGCCCTGTACACCTGCTTCATTACTCACTGTACAGCCCTGTACACCTGCTTCATTACTCACTCTACAGCCCTGTACACCTGCTTCATTACTCACTGTACACCTGCTTCATTACTCACTGTACAGCCCTGTACACCTGCTTCATTACTCACTGTACAGCCCTGTACACCTGCTTCATTACTCACTGTACACCTGCTTCATTACTCACTGTACAGCCCTGTACACCTGCTTCATTACTCCCTGTACACCTGCTTCATTACTCACTGTACAGCCCTGTACACCTGCTTCATTACTCACTCTACAGCCCTGTACACCTGCTTCATTACTCACTCTACAGCCCTGTACACCTGCTTCATTACTCACTGTACACCTGCTTCATTACTCACTGTACAGCCCTGTACACCTGCTTCATTACTCACTGTACACCTGCTTCATTACTCACTGTACAGCCCTGTACACCTGCTTCATTACTCACTCTACAGCCCTGTACACCTGCTTCATTACTCACTGTACAGCCCTGTACACCTGCTTCATTACTCACTCTACAGCCCTGTACACCTGCTTCATTACTCACTCTACAGCCCTGTACACCTGCTTCATTACTCACTCTACAGCCCTGTACACCTGCTTCATTACTCACTCTACAGCCCTGTACACCTGCTTCATTACTCACTGTACAGCCCTGTACACCTGCTTCATTACTCACTCTACAGCACTGTACACCTGCTTCATTACTCACTCTACAGCCCTGTACACCTGCTTCATTACTCACTCTACAGCCCTGTACACCTGCTTCATTACTCACTCTACACCTGCTTCATTACTCACTCTACAGCCCTGTACACCTGCTTCATTACTCACTCTACAGCCCTGTACACCTGCTTCATTACTCACTCTACAGCCCTGTACACCTGCTTCATTACTCACTCTACAGCCCTGTACACCTGCTTCATTACTCACTGTACAGCCCTGTACACCTGCTTCATTACTCACTCTACAGCCCTGTACACCTGCTTCATTACTCACTGTACACCTGCTTCATTACTCACTGTACAGCCCTGTACACCTGCTTCATTACTCACTGTACACCTGCTTCATTACTCACTGTACAGCCCTGTACACCTGCTTCATTACTCACTCTACAGCCCTGTACACCTGCTTCATTACTCACTCTACAGCCCTGTACACCTGCTTCATTACTCACTCTACAGCCCTGTACACCTGCTTCATTACTCACTCTACAGCCCTGTACACCTGCTTCATTACTCACTGTACAGCCCTGTACACCTGCTTCATTACTCACTCTACAGCACTGTACACCTGCTTCATTACTCACTCTACAGCCCTGTACACCTGCTTCATTACTCACTCTACAGCCCTGTACACCTGCTTCATTACTCACTCTACAGCCCTGTACACCTGCTTCATTACTCACCCTACAGTACGTTATTTCAGTTCATCTGGACACCCCAACACAAAATGGCAGACTGACACCACCGGCTGTAGCAGTGACTTTTTGCTGGTGCTCAGCATCCCAGTGGTTTGTGCCTGCTGCCCTCTAAACACAGATGAACCCCACTAGAGGATGCTAATGGGGGGAAGCTAGGGAGGGGAACAGAGAGACAGAGAAATAGGAGAATGGTGGCATTTCCCAAAGCTGTCAATCTGTCACTTGGGTAACGTTTTCTTGGTTTGGAAAGCTGCACATACTGATAATTATTTGTGTCATCTTAAACACAACAATTATACTAAAAACAACAATTTTCTCTTATTTCCTCTCAAGCCTCTGAAGAATATAAACCACAAACTGGCAAGCAGAAAAGGGAAGAATGACAGTCTGGGAAGATTGGTTTACCAATCTATAACAAAGCAACGGCCAGCGCAAACTAAATTCAACTCATACACTGTAATATTAAGAAATTAATTCTGATACCAACTGTGTGCAACTCCCTAATCAAAAAAAGGGCCCTGCAGCTTTGGTATTTGAGAAATTCCATCACACTCAGGGAGGGCGTGTACGTATGAATTCCTCGTCCTTCGCCTAATCCCACAAAAGATTAACGATGAATTAAACTCTGCTTTGGTTAAATTGCCTCCAACACGGAAGTCAGAAAGAGCAAACACCATAGAGAGATGCCTGCAGTTAGCATCACACTGCTCTCTGACTAGCTTAAGTATGAGGATTAGTTTGGAGCAGCAAAATGAAAAGCTTCCATGAATTTTAAGCGGAGGGGCTGCAGGTAGCTGAGGCTATGAAAACTGGAGTCCGTAAAACAAAGAAGGCTGATTTCTTCATTCACTGGTGAAGAAAATCAGAAGGTTTCTCTCTCTTAACCAACTTGAAAATTGTTAGCATTCAATCTTTGAGTCTCTATTTTGATCTCTGCAAATTCCCCTCCAACAATCTTGGTGGTACAATATTTTATTTGTTCAAAAGTAATCATCCTTTTTTGCCCCGTTTAGACGGGAGAGGACAGACATTGGACCAGACAGGTTTTAGAAAGTTATATGACATAATAAAAAATGATGCTCAATGGAGCTTACCCTACTGTTGTTTTAAGATACCCATGCCTAAAAACAGCATACTAGACACACACAATTCAGTTTTTGTAGAAAAGAAACAATAACTAATAACAATCAAAGAAATGAAAGCAAATTCCATGAGCTTGTATTTGTATATGTGGGTGCATATTTTCACACGGTCAAACCCTCTGAGGTCCACCAACCTGCGGTGAAGTCCATGTTGAGGTCCAGGAAGGCGTTGGAATGGGGGATGTGCATCTTAATGGGGGGACTGAGAGCCTTGTGCCACTCAACCAGTCTGAAGTGGGAGCAACACACCAGAGCAATGAACTTCAAGGAGTAATACAGCCTAAAACACTCATTACATTATCAATTAAGTCAAGTATTAGGATAATTAGGACCTGGGGTATACATCACCAATAGTAGTTTTATACTGATGTAAAAGTGTCTTAGGCTGTGGTACTGATTTAATGATATGAAATTGATTGTCCTGATCTTATAATCATTGCAGTAAATGATGTCATGTCATGTTAATGTTCTGGATATGATAAAAACAGTGCTTTCTTGGATGAAGATTATCTCATGGCTTTATTTGATGGTTTGATAAAAATGAAAATGGCAAAAAACTATTTATTGGGCCAAATGTGGGATAATACATTTTTGGAAACATTTAGCCCATTAAAAGGCAGAGCCTTAAAAGATAACATGACAGGCTTCATATTGCCATTTACAAAGTTCCACAGCACTTTCATGAAAGGAGAATACTGTCCGTACAGGACCACAATATGGCATAGTGCAACCTCAGCTTACCGGTGTTTCAAAAGGCAGACTTCAGTGGAGCCATCTTTGATGACCCCAAAGATGTCCGGGATCATGTCACCGTTGAAGCTGTAAGGGCAGAATGTCAATATATCAAATCAGAAAGATGCTTTCAAAATTACTTCTTAAAGTTTGTGACAGACAATAGATCTATGGAAAGTTTTAGTTTAACCCAGCCCAGCATACTGGAAGCCACAAATGTGACAGAATTGCACTAATTGAATGTTCATGTGCATAGTTGCTTACATGTAAAGTCCTGAGCAAACAAAGCAACAGGAAAAGAACACAACGGTCATATTTTGAGACCAACTTACTCCATGACAAGAGGTTGGTCTATAAAGGTCTTGTTCAATCGTCCACCTGGTTCTGTTAAAAAAAGACATGACACAAATCACAAGATGAGAAAACTAAGACACACTTTAAAATACACTTTGCATGTTAAGATAATTGGCAAAATGACCCAGAAGTACCTCTAATGTCACTCAATTTAACAATAAGAAATGGATGAACTCAACATAAACAGAACACCTGAGTAGATATCAAACAGGAAATTGTCAATATTCTGTTATATCCCATACAGATTCAAAATTAACCTGAATTCTAAGTGTATGCCAGATTATCCCAGAAGTATTGTATCCAAGAGAAATGAATTAGCTAACATTAACCAAACGTATAACTGAGTCAAATCAGACCCCATATGGTAGGACGTAACACAATGGCACGGGGCTCTAGTTGGTCCAAGCAGTAAATGGCTTTACCCAGTGTCTGATTGTTGCCCCAGAATATGAAGACAGTGGTGTCCATGCCCAGATTGGGGCTAGTGGTGAGAAGCACGTCCATTTGAGAGTCTCCATCGTAGTCTCCAGGTACCACGCTTGTGATGATGCTGTCACTGAAACACACACATGTGTACCATCAAGTTCAGCTTCAACACTGCTTATACCTCAGCAGCTAAGGGGGGTCAACCATTCACCAACATATATTGGAAAAAGCACATCAAAAGAAGTACCTGTGATAAGTCACATGTTCACATGTAGGCTTCTTATTTAGAATACACACAAACAAAATGTAGCATGTGTATTCAAGGTAAATACATGACCAACAGTTAACAGCCTATCAAAAGGAAGAAAGAGACAATAATGACAATTGTAATCACCGTGGCAAAGAATCTTTACTGATGTTGACTTTAGGTTTGAAGTAAGGTATCTTCCCGTCAGCCAAGAAGATCACCAGCTCAGACTCTGAAACAAGGAGTTGAAGTCAGAATCCCATTGAGGATGGACATGCGTGTAACCTTCCAGTATATCATGTATACATGTACATATATACATGTACTGTACATATATATATTTATACATACTTATTATATATATACTATGTTACTATTAACACATTATTGATCAGTATATGATATGCTACTATTCACACATTATTGATCAGTATATGATATGCTACTATTCACACATTATTGATCAGTATATGATATGCTACTATTCACACATTATTGATCAGTATATGATATGCTACTATTCACACATTATTTATGATATGACATTCTAAGTGTGTTACTAGAAGCGACTAAGAGACCCATGTTCATGAAAGTATCAGTCGTATCTTAAATATGGCACCTCTAGGGACAGCTTGGGTCATCCTCTTTGTACCGGCATGCCTTTGGTTTCACATTAATAGACTTATATTTAGGAGTGCCTTAAGACGTTGTGGCTAGCGTGTTAACATAGAGTCTACACCCTCTACAAACAAAACATCAACTGCTACAAGCCCTTCGATTGGAAATGACAACTAACCAAACACATCCAATCCTAAACACTATGAGGATATGTATTAACACTATGAGGATATGTATTAACAGTATGAGGATATGTATAAACACTATGAGGATATGTATAAACACTATGAGGATATGTATTAACACTATGAGGATATGTATAAACACTATGAGGATATGTATTAACACTATGAGGATATGTATAAACACTATGAGGATATGTATTAACACTATGAGGATATGTATAAACACTATGAGGATATGTATTAACACTATGAGGATATGTATTAACACTATGAGGATATGTATAAACACTATGAGGATATGTATAAACACTATGAGGATATGTATTAACACTATGAGGATATGTATAAACACTATGAGGATATGTATAAACACTATGAGGATATGTATTAACAGTATGAGGATATGTATAAACACTATGAGGATATGTATAAACACTATGAGGATATGTATTAACACTATGAGGATATGTATAAACACTATGAGGATATGTATTAACACTATGAGGATATGTATTAACACTATGAGGATATGTATTAACACTATGATGATATGTATTAACACCATAAGGTTGGTGTTTTATAACATGAGAAGGTTGTGATGTCTCACTATAATATATATGTATAAAGACTATAATGGATATGTATAAAGACCATAAGGCATATATAACATGAGAAGGTTGTGATGTCTTACGGTTTCTGATAATGAAGATGTCAGTTTGTTTATCCGAGTTAAAATCTCCAAACGCCGCGACCGTCCCATGGTTTTCAGAACCGAAAAGATCGGCCGTGACATCTTGAAGAGCAAATGTTCTAAAGTGTCCAACAATACAAGTGAGCAGGGACAAAGCAGTAAGCTCCATGGACCTCATCTTTCACTCCGAACATCAACACTGGAGAGAGGACCGCCGCACTTTACGGCAGGGCACAGCACCACTTTCATTTAATACAATCATACATTGAATATTTACTCAACGTTTTTGATGGACGAAAGAAAATACAACATGAACGAGCTTACATTGCAGTTTTATTCTCTTGACAAGGGGATTATCAAACCCCGTGTGGTTAGTTTAATTGAAAGGAACTGCACTTCCGTGTTTGCGGCAGTGTCGTGCTGTGTGACAGACAACATGGCGAGCTTGGTTGATGTAGGCTGGAAGCTCTTGGAATTTAGAGCCCGAACTAAAAGATCAGGTTTGATTTGTTTATTTTCAACGCATTGTACAACATTTGTCACTCGCCCGCAGTTTGCAGTTATACACATATGCATGTGTTAAAAGGTGTTCGTTTTGTCATACACTCCTTTAGTTCTTAACCGCAGGGCAGAAGCATGAAAGGTCAGAGTTCCACGTTTCAGGAGCTTCTGAGCTATATTAAGAGCACATCATATTGCTGTTGCTTTTTAACAACAACAACTGTGCGCTGCAATGATCTATATTCAACATACGGCCATGTATAAACGTATGGAGATAGCTAATTGTACTTACTGTACTGTGTATTTACAGCATGCAGGCACTGTATTTGAAGTTATACCCCATAGATGCTGCCCAGTACACTAACAACTGACTCTCATATCTATCATCCATCCATCTATCAATGTATCTATCCATAAATCGATCTGTCCATCTATCTATCCACCCATTTGTCTAACTGTCTGTCTGTCTCTGTCTGTCTGTCTGTCTGTCTGTCTGTCTGTCTGTCTGTCTGTCAGTATGTCTGTCTGTCATAATGAGACAGTTTAGCATACTGGAGTATGAACAAGTTAACTAAACCGAAATTGAAAAACCTTTTTCGGAAGCAGCATTGCTCAAATGTGTAATTATGAAGCCATTTAAGAGAATTTTTAAAAAAAAAATATTGTCAATAAACGTATTCAGGCAGTGTTCATTATGATCCATTATTGTCTTGTGTGTTTACAACCATTTATTATCATTTAGTAGCACTCTTAATCCAGTGTAATTTATTGAATGTTATTGTTATTTGTTTCAATGTAGAGGCAGAATGTAATTCATTATTAATTTGTGCTTGTCACATGTCGGTCTGTCTGCTACTAACTCAATCCATTCAGTTGCAGTAGAGTTGTAATTTAGCTGACCACTGGCCTTAACCTTCATCTTGTGAGAATGGCTCAGGTTCACATGCCTCGCCTTGTCAGATATGGTGAAGTATATACTATATACTGTATGTACTGAAGAAGATTTGAGGAAAAGAGGAATGGTCCATTACTGCTGCCTTTATGAACCCAGACCCATTTGTATCCAAATAATAATTCAAATGGGTCAAAAAGAACCATTGTCGTATTTATGTTGGCTAGTACACACACACACACACACACACACACACACACACACACACACACACACACACACACACACACACACACACACACACACACACACACACACACACACACACACAGAGACACACTTTCGATAAATATACCGGCAGTGAATACTATTTATAAGCTTGACATGATGCAGTACTTTTGTATTCTTAGTAGAGAAACATCAGCTCGTATTGCTCTTTAAAGAAGAACAAGTATCATTCTTTAATTCTCTCCAGCATTAAAGTTATAGTAGCATAGATACTGGAGAGCTGGTACCCTAACCACACATTAAACATTACAATATGAATATCTCACCTCATCTGCGTTCTTTCTAAGAGTTATCTGTAAAGAGAGACAGATTGGCTCTGTCCATGGCAACCACAAAGCTAATGGGAATTATGCTAATGTCAGTAAGAATGTGACATTTTGACCACCTGTTGTAATGACCCATGGTCGAAGCAATTCAAATGCAAATCACATGGAAGTCAGAAGTCTGCATTTTGAGTTCAACAGATCGGGTTTCCTTCAAGTTGATACTCTGCAGAAGAAAATGATGGAAAGTGTCTTTCAGCAAGTCCCATTGTGCTTTGAATATCAGCTAAGATACTACATGTTATGAATAATATTGCTTTCATTTTTAAATGACTTTACAGTGACAAGACCTAACATAATCTCAAGTAGGCATTTCATTAATGGTAGGGTTTTTCACTCCTCACTGTTTCCACAAATAAACTTGTTGAACATTAGGTGTTATGGGCCCATGCCCCCTTAAACAGCACGAGATCATAGTTGGTCTTACCAACTAATTCATTGAGTGTTTAATATTGAGCTGATCATTGGATTCTATCATTTTGCCTTTGAACGCTGTTGATATTCACTATTCTATTTTTGTCAGACAAGACTTAAGATCATGAATGAAGATGTGAATTAGGTCCTGGACACAGCATATTCATTTGAGCGCACAGCAGTATTAGACGTTGTAGTGATTGTGTGAATGTTCATGTTTCGCCAGGCTCCATCTATGAACCGCTCAAGCTGTCCTTCCTCCAACGGGAAGACGAACCGCTGTGGGAGAAACTGGACCACTACTACAAGTCAGGTGAGACGCACATCTGCTAATAAAACTTTCTCCTAGAGGTGGAAACTGAACTGCAGAAGGGGTTGAAGAGCTCTGTTTTCATGCCATCATTAATAAAGGAGAGCTTCTTAAGCTGCTGAAATGTCAATGACAGCACAGCAAGCTTGTGTTCAGCATTCAGCATAGATAGGACTCCGCCAAACAACGCAAAGAGGGTCATTGAGTGCACTCAGATGCAGGTTCTTGTGCCTCTTAATACTTGCGTGTTAAAAGGCACGAGTAGTCTGGGTTGTTTATTCTATGAGAGCGGGTTCGATTCGGAGTGAACTATTTATCAGATGGATTCATTTATACAGCAGTGCCTGGGTTGCCCAACCATACCAAGTTACGCTTATGTGTACTTGTGTTATAAAGCTACAATAATCAAGGGCCAAATGGTACTTTTTAGTCCGAACCGATTGCCACCAGAAACGTCTCAGCGTCTTCATGGAGATTGCAGCATGTTCCCAAAGCTTGCTCACTTTATCATTGTGTCCTGCAGCAGTTGGCAATGATTTTCCAATTCTTGTGGGGAACAAAGCCAATATTGTTATCATGGTCGCCCAGGCTCTCTCGCCAATACCTGGTTTTCCTCCGGGGAAGTGTGTGAGCGGAGTGTGCGGTGAGCGGAGCTGTACTGGGAGCGACAATGACCAATCAAAACCCACTATGTGCTCTGCCATTTATTGGGACTATTGTGTCCACTAAGCCCATCACATTGGTAATGATGAACCAGGTCGCTATTGTTCTAGCGTCCTGTGTTGAGTGGAAACAACAGTTAGCTTGATGAACCAGGTCGCTATTGTTCTAGCGTCCTGTGTTGAGTGGAAACAACAGTTAGCTTGATGAACCAGGTCGCTATTGTTCTAGCGTCCTGTGTTGAGTGGAAACAACAGTTAGCTTGATGAACCAGGTCGCTATTGTTCTAGCGTCCTGTGTTGAGTGGAAACAACAGTTAGCTTGATGAACCAGGTCGCTATTGTTCTAGCGTCCTGTGTTGATTCTTAATTGTTTGATGAAAGAGGAGAGGTGCCACCCATCCCCCATGGGATTTCACCCATCCCTTGCTCATAATCAGTTCCTGGGTTCATTGGTTACCACTCTCCCGGTCTCTGGGTTCTTATTTCTGGGGTAATGCAGCCTCAGCTCTTTGACTCGGACCGCCTCTTGATAATGCTGGAAGCAGAAGGTCTGTATCGGCCCCTCTTCTGGCGCACAGAGATTAAGGAATGGATCTATTTGTCACTTCATTTGTTGAACAGATGGTTCTGGGAGGGAAGTTGGTGCATTCAGTCGTTTTGTGATCACTTACACGGTTTTATCACATCTATTTCTCGTGCTAATTTTTTAACATAATCTGTCATATTTGCTAGTAATTGATATTTAGTCGTTTAGAAGACACGTAAGTGATTTTTTCCCCCAAAGCGTGTCATTAATGAGCCAGTAGGGCTTAGTAGGGTTCAGAACCTCCCAGCTGGTAGGGAAACACCTACTAGACTTTGCTGGCTCCTGTCCTGCTATTTTCATGTCTCTGTTTTGTCTCAATCTATCCCTTTGTCTTGTTGCTCATATCTCTCCCTCGTGCACTGTGGCGTTGCAGGGAAATGACCCAGTGCAACAAGCAGACTTTGCGCTTCTGATACAGTAGCTGCTTATTTAGTGGGACATTAGCTTGATGGATGACGAGGCAGAAAAATCGCAACAACAGTTGATTTGCATCTAGACGCTGCATGGGTCTGCACAGAGAGAGGCAGGCACTTTTCATCTTCTCATCTCATCGCTCGTGCTGTGCCTCTAACGACCACTCCTATTGTTATGGGGAAAAACAAAATAACGGCCTGACGTTCTGATGAGAAGAAAAAACCTAATTTACAACTCAGACTCACAAATGAAAGTATTGTAGTGCAGAATATAGCTCACCAAAACTATATTTTCTATCTTGGTTTGGTTCAATCTTTATCATTGAACTTCTCCATTCATTCCAGGAAGCTCTTCTCCAGTATGACCACAAGAAAGATGGTGGCCGTCACAAGTTGAAATAAGGATCTTTCCATGATTCAGACATTTTAAGAATGACCGCTGCGTAACAAGTTGTCACCCAGGATTCAGAATTGTTTTGCATTTCAACGCGTCCCTTTTAAAAATGTCCCTCATAATAGTGCTTGATGGTTGGAGCAGAGCGCTGGCCCAGGGCTGCTAGCAGCCCACCGCTTCCACCCTGGACCTCACGGAGGTTGGCTGTTAGAAGGTTAGGACATCAGGGTTAATAATAGCATGCCTAATTAAAGTGTTGAATCGCTTTCAATAGGGGTCGGGACCAGGGCAGAGGGTTTCCCTTGTAAGAATGATGCACATCTTGCGTGTGTGCGTGTGCGTCACGCATGTTGTCCAACTTTGCGGCTGAATATCTGGGGGGTTAATTAATACGCTACTTAATTCACCCCATCACCTCTTTATCGCACCACCAATGTGACTATGTCTCTTTCAATTGACCTGCATACATGCACACACTCCTCTCTCGCTCTCTCTCTCTCTCTCTCTCTCTCTCTCTCTCTCTCTCTCTCTCTCTCTCTCTCTCTGTCTCTGTCTCTGTCTCTCTCTCTCTCTCTCTCTCTCTCTCTCTCTCTCTCTCTCTCTCTCTCTCTCTCTCTCTCTCTCTCTCTCTCAAGGCAGTGAATAATGAGTGTCCCCTTCATTTGGGCGGCATAATGTGCAGATGAAAAATGAAGTGCTGCATTCAGACAGATTAGTCATCTGTGAGAGGACCTCTAGAGGTGCTGCTTGGGTATTGGACACACACACACACACACACACACACACACACACACACACACACACACACACACACACACACACACACACACACCGCTGTCCCATGGCCTTGTAATGGAGTGTGTGATATTCGGCTCAACCCAAAGGGAAGGCCCAGATGGGTGGATTGAGATTCTTCATCTCATTCTACTTCTCTTCCTAATGAACGGACACAGAAGCGGAACATGTTAGGTTAATTTCATCTCGCCCACGCTGGCACCCTGGCCATTTCAGTTGGACCAGCTTCTGTATTTGTTGTGAAGGAAGGAACTTGAGCATACACCACAAGGCTGACTGTGTGCAGTCTTAGCCTCATAGTGTGTTGTCATTGCACTGGGAAGTTGTGACACATTCTTTGCACATTCTTGCGTATCTATTGTCCTCACTTTGGCAGAAAGCTCATTCTGAGTACTGCATTGTATTGGGCTGCAATTCAACAGTAATGATACAATAATACACTTTACAAGGCACAAAGATATTTACAGATAAACTATCCTAAATACATTACAACACATTAATTACAGAGGATAAAGAAGACCAGTAAAAAATAGGAGATACAAAATAAACAAATAAAAAAGGGGGTGTGGTTATGTAAAGGGTGGGGTTATGCAGGGGGTGGGGTTATGCAGGGGGTGTGGTTATGTAAAGGGTGGGGTTAAGCAGGGGGTGGGGTTATGCAGGGGGTGTGGTTATGCAGGGGGTGGGGTTATGCAGGCCTTTGTACAATAACAGGCCATCCATTGGACTTCTGATTGTTGAGTTTGATATGCTGTTAAACCAAGGCATCTACATCAACTTGATGTTTTGAACTGAGCCTCAAGTCTTTCAACAGTCAATCAAGCCCACAAAAAGGCATTATCTGAATGATGTATAATTCTCTCCTCTGTTTAGTGAAAGCCACGATCCTGAACTACCAGAGTCCCACCACAGGCCTGTTCCCCGTCAAGACATGCTCCTCCTGCAAGGAGGCCAGGGTGAGAGACTCCCTGTATTGTGCTGCTGGGTCCTGGGCCCTGGCCCTGGCCTACAGGTTGGTGCACACACACGCACGCACGCACGCACGCATGCACGCACACACATACACACACACACACGCACGCACGCACACGCATGCACGCACACACATACACACACACACACACACGCACGCACACACACGCACACACATACACACACACGCACGCACGCACGCACACACACGCACGCACGCACATACACACACACACACACGCACGCACGCATGATGAGATCCACCACCAACACATGTACGCAGTTCTTCCTAGGCGATGCATAGCCCAATCTGGTCAGTGCTGTTGACCTAGATTGGGAATAATTCTCACAGGAAAAACCTGCAATTGTGCACACACTTCTGTCATTAGAATATTCCCCTTTGGTATGTACACTATGGATGGAGTCTACATGTTTGAGCTTCTCCCCTCCCTACCAGGTGTTTTCTCTGACTAATTACTACTAGACTTCTGTTGTTGTCATCATCCTAAGAGCCATGTGGGCTGGACAACAGCAAGATAGATCACTGGCACAATGGAAAGGTATTGTGAAGAGACAGAGGGGTATAAACAGAGCATATGCACTGCATCAACGTGACTTGCAGCAGTCATCGTTCACATCCGTCTGCAAGAGAATTGTCATTAGGTTCAATTAAAAAGATTCTCATCTGACAGCTCTGGTCACTGCCATTACTTACTTTGTGAGCTGCTGCTGTGTGTGTGTGTGTGTGTGTGTGTGTGTGTGTGTGTGTGTGCGTGTGCGTGTGCGTGTGTGGAAACTGAAGCACACAACTGTTTACAAGACATACACTCCTGATTTCATAAGTCCAAGTCTGACCACACCGTGGTCAAGACAACAGCGTAGCTCGGATATCCAAAGCATTCCATTTGGGAATGGTTTTGAAATGAAATGTCCATCCGCAATTAACATAGGAGCGAATGAGAGGGCATTGTTGCAGGCCATTTAATAGAAAATAGGATTGATCAGTGATTGTCAGTCACCCTAATAATACCCGGGGTTTGGATTGAATTATTGTCACTCACTGGGGTTTAAATGAAGTAGTTTCCTTCCCAGTCACCTGCATAGGCCACGTCACACACTGGGATTTGAAAGCCGAAAGTAATTGCATGATGTTCTGTCACTCAAGACTGCTGTTTCCTACCGTGCTGTGAGTCTGAAGAATAATAACCATACATGCTTAATGAGTAATCATTGAAGCTAACACAGACGTTTTGCGTCAACGTGCGGCCAGTGCTGAGTTGGTCTGCTGATGGACTCTTTAGAAATAGGCCTTTGATGGGAGATCAAAAGCTGCATGTCCTCTGTGCCTTCTGTGTTGATGTAAGGTCAGGCCTAGTGCTTAATGCAGAGTCTCCATAGCTCACTCTAGGTCCACTTGAAGGCTTTTTCTCTGCTGTCCAACAGGCAGGTCCATGTGCCATCAAATATTCTCTAACTATTGACAGTGGCTGCAAAAAGTTCATCATAAGACAGCTTTATATTCAGACCCCTTTTTCTAATGTTTCATTTTCTGAAGATACAGTCCTCTGGCATTCCTGGACCAGTCAACCGATCCACCCACTCACACACTAGTGGTTTGTCAAAACAGAGTGGTATTAACCTTCTTTATCATGCCATGACCTTTTCTTTACTAATTGTTACTTTTCCTGTTCTCTTCCCCCGTTGGCTTCAAGGCGCATCGATGACGACATGGGAAGAACCCACGAGCTGGAGCACTCGGCCATCAAGTGCATGAGAGGGGTCCTGTACTGCTACATGAGACAGGCTGACAAGGTGCGTTCATGTCTGTACTGCTACATGAGACAGGCTGACAAGGTGCGTTCATGTCTGTACTGCTACATGAGACAGGCTGACAAGGTGGGTTCATGTCTGTGCTGCTACATGAGACAGGCTGACAAGGTGCGTTCATGTCTGTACTGCTACATGAGACAGGCTGACAAGGTGCGTTCATGTCTGTACTGCTACATGAGACAGGCTGACAAGGTGCGTTCATGTCTGTACTGCTACATGAGACAGGCTGACAAGGTGCGTTCATGTCTGTACTGCTACATGAGACAGGCTGACAAGGTGCGTTCATGTCTGTACTGCTACATGAGACAGGCTGACAAGGTGCGTTCATGTCTGTACTGACGTCTGTACTGCTACATGAGACAGGCTGACAAGGTGCGTTTGTCTGTACTGCTACATGAGACAGGCTGACAAGGTGCGTTCATGTCTGTACTGACGTCTGTACTGCTACATGAGACAGGCTGACAAGGTGCGTTCATGTCTGTACTGCTACATGAGACAGGCTGACAAGGTGCGTTCATGTCTGTACTGCTACATGAGACAGGCTGACAAGGTGCGTTCATGTCTGTACTGCTACATGAGACAGGCTGACAAGGTGCGTTCATGTCTGTACTGCTACATGAGACAGGCTGACAAGGTGCGTTCATGTCTGTACTGCTACATGAGACAGGCTGACAAGGTGCGTTCATGTCTGTACTGCTACATGAGACAGGCTGACAAGGTGCGTTCATGTCTGTACTGACGTCTGTACTGCTACATGAGACAGGCTGACAAGGTGCGTTTGTCTGTACTGCTACATGAGACAGGCTGACAAGGTGCGTTCATGTCTGTACTGACGTCTGTACTGCTACATGAGACAGGCTGACAAGGTGCGTTCATGTCTGTACTGCTACATGAGACAGGCTGACAAGGTGCGTTCATGTCTGTACTGCTACATGAGACAGGCTGACAAGGTGCGTTCATGTCTGTACTGCTACATGAGAAAGGCTGACAAGGTGCGTTCATGTCTGTACTGCTACATGAGACAGGCTGACAAGGTGCGTTCATGTCTGTACTGCTACATGAGACAGGCTGACAAGGTGCGTTCATGTCTGTACTGCTACATGAGACAGGTTGACAAGGTGCGTTCATGTCTGTACTGCTACATGAGACAGGCTGACAAGGTGCGTTCATGTCTGTACTGCTACATGAGACAGGCTGACAAGGTGCGTTCATGTCTGTACTGACGTCTGTACTGCTACATGAGACAGGCT
This sequence comes from Lota lota, assembly GCA_026745465.1. Taxonomy (NCBI): domain Eukaryota; kingdom Metazoa; phylum Chordata; class Actinopteri; order Gadiformes; family Lotidae; genus Lota; species Lota lota. The sequence continues at coordinate 2,197,956 of JACYXH010000438.1, forward strand.
GACAAGGTGCGTTCATGTCTGTACTGCTACATGAGACAGGCTGACAAGGTGCGTTTGTCTGTACTGCTACATGAGGCAGGCTGACAAGGTGCGTTTGTCTGTACTGACGTCTGTACTGCTACATGAGACAGGCTGACAAGGTGCGTTCATGTCTGTACTGCTACATGAGACAGGCTGACAAGGTGCGTTCATGTCTGTACTGACGTCTGTACTGCTGCATGAGACAGGCTGACAAGGTGCGTTCATGTCTGTACTGACGTCTGTACTGCTACATGAGACAGGCTGACAAGGTGCGTTCGTGTCTGTACTGCTACATGAGACAGGCTGACAAGGTGCGTTCATGTCTGTACTGACGTCTGTACTGCTACATGAGACAGGCTGACAAGGTGCGTTCATGTCTGTACTGACGTCTGTACTGCTACATGAGACAGGCTGACAAGGTGCGTTCATGTCTGTACTGCTACATGAGACAGGCTGACAAGGTGCGTTCATGTCTGTGCTGCTACATGAGACAGGCTGACAAGGTGCGTTCATGTCTGTACTGCTACATGAGACAGGCTGACAAGGTGCGTTCATGTCTGTACTGCTACATGAGGCAGGCTGACAAGGTGCGTTCATGTCTGTACTGACGTCTGTACTGCTACATGAGACAGGCTGACAAGGTGCGTTCATGTCTGTACTGCTACATGAGACAGGCTGACAAGGTGCGTTTGTCTGTACTGACGTCTGTACTGCTACAAGAGACAGGCTGACAAGGTGCGTTTATGTCTGTACTGCTACATGAGACAGGCTGACACGGTGCGTTCATGTCTGTACTGCTACATGAGACAGGCTGATAAGGTGCGTTCATGTCTGTACTGCTACATGAGGCAGGCTGACAAGGTGCGTTCATGTCTGTACTGCTACATGAGACAGGCTGACAAGGTGTGTTCATGTCTGTACTGCTACATGAGGCAGGCTTACAAGGTGTGTTCATGTCTGTACTGCTACATGAGGCAGGCTTACAAGGTGCGTTCATGTCTGTACTGCTACATGAGGCAGGCTGACAAGGTGCGTTCATGTCTGTACTGCTACATGAGACAGGCTGACAAGGTGCGTTCATGTCTGTACTGACGTCTGTACTGCTACATGAGACAGGCTGACAAGGTGTGTTCATGTCTGTACTGACGTCTGTACTGCTACATGAGACAGGCTGACAAGGTGCGTTCATGTCTGTACTGCTACATGAGACAGGCTGACAAGGTGTGTTCATGTCTGTACTGCTACATGAGGCAGGCTTACAAGGTGTGTTCATGTCTGTACTGCTACATGAGGCAGGCTTACAAGGTGCGTTCATGTCTGTACTGCTACATGAGGCAGGCTGACAAGGTGCGTTCATGTCTGTACTGCTACATGAGACAGGCTGACAAGGTGCGTTCATGTCTGTACTGACGTCTGTACTGCTACATGAGACAGGCTGACAAGGTGTGTTCATGTCTGTACTGCTACATGAGGCAGGCTTACAAGGTGCGTTCATGTCTGTACTGCTGCATGAGACATGCTGCGATTAGGGCCCTTCTGTTAACTCACACACACACACACACACACACACACACACACACACACACTCTGCAGGTTACATCCTGCGTCTTGATCAAAGACCTGCTCCCTGGCTGGGTCTTAATCTAGCCTCTCTCAACTGATTGCATCTGATTAGCCTGTCAGGTTCCTTTCACTGTCTGTTGGGTTAGCTTCTTGTAGTGTGGGGCTCCGTGAGGCTTCTTTGGAAGGATATATTGTTTTTAAAAGTGTTTTTGTATTCTTCAATAAGACAACCAGTCTGCATAGGAATGAGCACTTAAAAGGTTTATCATCTCATGCCGCCTGGTCTCAACGCTATCTCCATAACATCCGCTCGTTGGAACTTGACCTTGGCAGGCTAATTTAGGAGACCGCCACCATGTCTTAATTACGAGGTAGCGTTTACACAGATAATTAGACCTCATAACACTCCATACCTCCCCTGTCTGTCTGACAGAACATGAGATGGGTTCAATAGAAGATCAAACACTGTTCATATTCATATTTTGGGTCAGAAGCAGGCTTAGTTTAGCAGTGTATGGAATAATGATTGACAGGATTGTTGCTTGTCAAGTCAGTCTTGAAATATGGACTTCAAAGATTTAACTTCCATAGTAACGGTTTGGGCAACAATGAAATATTCCCCTTATTCAGTTTGAGTTGTATTGTGTAGTCATGGACTATGCAATGACTTCAATTGACAAATGATCATGTTAACTATTCTATATATAATCATTATGATTTGAATGAAGAAAGTAAGAAACAACAACTTTAATTAGAAACGATTTGAACTTAGTCATTCATACACTATGCTTTAATTCCATTTCTTTGGGGTTATCTTTTGTACCTATTTAGAAAAATCCCTTTTAAGAATGTGTTCTGTGAAATGCATTAAGACAGGGTCACAGGGGAGCATCATCTGACCCATCTGGATGTAGGGTGGTGCTATAGCTGATGATGCTGCATGAGGTAGGGTGGTGCTATAGCTGATGATGCTGCATGAGGTAGGGTGGTGCTATAGCTGATGATGCTGCATGAGGTAGGGTGGTGCTATAGCTGATGATGCTGCATGAGGTAGGGTGGTGCTATAGCTGATTATGCTGCATGAGGTAGGGTGGTGCTATAGCTGATGATGCTGCATGAGGTAGGGTGGTGCTATAGCTGATGATGCTGCATGAGGTAGGGTGGTGCTATAGCTGATGATGCTGCATGAGGTAGGGTGGTGCTATAGCTGATGATGCTGCATGAGGTAGGGTGGTGCTATAGCTGATGATGCTGCATGAGGTAGGGTGGTGCTATAGCTGATGATGCTGCATGAGGTAGGGTGGTGCTATAGCTGATGATGCTGCATGAGGTAGGGTGGTGCTATAGCTGATGAGGCTGCATGAGGTAGGGTGGTGCTATAGCTGATGATGCTGCATGAGGTAGGGTGGTGCTATAGCTGATGATGCTGCATGAGGTAGGGGGGTGCTATAGCTGATGATGCTGCATGAGGTAGGGTGGTGCTATAGCTGATGATGCTGCATGAGGTAGGGTGGTGCTATAGCTGATGATGTTGAACTGACCAAAATCAATGCAGAGGTTGTCTTTGTCACATATTTAGAAACACAAATCCATATGTAATGTCCTTTAAGAAATACCAATGATATGTCAGGTCTTGTGAGGGGACCTGGACAGGAGCACTGGACTTCAATGGCTAAACAGCCATACCTATTGTTAGCAGCTGACAAAGTCTCTCTCTCTCTCTCTCTCTCTCTCTCTCTCTCTCTCTCTCTCTCTCTCTCTCTCTCTCTCTCTCTCTCTCTCTCTCTCTCTCTCTCTCTCTCTCTCTCTCTCTCTCTCTCTCTCTCTCTCTCTCTCTCTCTCTCTCCCTCCCTCATATATACTGGCTATTGTTAGAGGAATCTGTTCTATTCCTGGAATAACAAGGTTCTTAATAATGGGAGCATAACAAGGAGATGGAGTGAGTGACAGACAGATGCACACCTCTCTGAAGTCTGAGTGTGTTTGCAGAGGGAGGGGGGGGGGGCGATAAAGCAAGCAGCAGGAGGGGCGGCGGTAGAGGAACTGATATGATCGGCGCAAAATTGGGGCGAGGGACCAATTATTTCTAACTCTTGTGCAACGCAAGCAGCAGGGAGCTGCAGAGATTGTGTGTGCAGCCTGCCAGCACGCTGCAGCTAGAACAATATGTGTGGAGGTTGGTGGGTGGGGGACATTTATTGTGTGTGACCCTGTTATGGGGCCCTTGTCTAGAAGTAGTTTAGCGCGATCTGCATTACCTGCAGAAACGCCCCATCTAAGTCTACCGAGAGGGATCCAACCGTGTCGTGGCCTGTGGCGTCTGTCTGGAAGTCAGAGCTGCTGCTCCATGAGAGCCGCGGGGTCCCTTGTGCATATTAATGATGCGTGTCCCGCCATACATTTACATTTAGGGCGTTCAGCAGCCCTGCCTGTTACCTGTGTGCAAAGGTGATTCATTATTAATATGTCGTTTTTATTTTGTTTTACTTCTCTACATTCCTCCGGGTTCTCTTTGCATTTCTTTTTGGTCTCCTGATTGTGATTTAGAATTTAGATTCTGAATTGTCTTCTTTCCCATCTCCTCGTTCTGTCCCCCCTCCTCTGGGCTCGGCCAGGTGGAGCAGTTCAAGCAGGACCCCAGTCCCTCCAAGTGTCTTCACTCTGTGTTCAACGTGGACACTGGGGATGAGATGTACTCCTGCAGCGACTACAGCCACCTGCAGGTGAGCCCCGGGATCAGGAGGGCAGGAGAAGTCATCCAACTGCTCTGGAGGGAACAAATGAATGTTCATTGAAACAATTGTATTTATTTATGCTGTGCCTACTGTCACTCTCTCTCTGTCCGTCTGTCTCTCTCTCTCTGTCTGTCTCTCTCTGTGTCTCTCTCTCTGTCCGTCTGTCTCTCTCTCTCTCTGTCTGTCTCTCTCTCTCTCTTTCTGTGTCTCTCTCTCTCTGTCTGTCGGTCTCTGTCCGTCTGTCTCTCTCTCTGTCCGTCTGTCTGTCTCTCTCTCTCTGTCTGTCTCTCTCTGGGTCTCTCTCTCTCTGTCCGTCTGTCTCTCTCTCTGTCTGTCTGTCTGTCTTTCTGTGTCTCTCTCTCTCTCTCTGTCTGTCTCTCTCTGTGTCTCTCTCTCTTTGTCTCTCTGTCTCTCTCTGTCTGTCTCTCTCTTTCTCTGTCTCTCTCTCTCTCTGTCTGTCTCTCTCTGTGTCTCTCTCTGTCTCTCTCTCTCTCTCTCTCTCTCTCTCTCTCTCTGTCTCTCTCTCTCTCTCTCTCTGTCTCTCTCTCTCTCTCTCTGTCTCTCTGTCTCTCTCTCTCTCTCTCTCTCTGTCTCTCTCTCTCTCTGTCTCTCTCTCTGTCTCTGTCTCTCTCTCTCTGTCTGTCTGTCTCTCTCTGTGTCTCTCTCTCTCTCTCTCTCTCTCTCTCTCTCTCTCTCTCTCTCTCTCTCTCTCTCTGTCTCTCTGTCTCTCTCTCTGTCTCTCTGTCTCTCTCTCTCTCTCTCTGTCTCTCTCTGTCTCTCTCTCTGTCTCTGTCTCTCTCTCTCTGTCTGTCTGTCTGTCTGTGTGTCTCTGAGCTAGATCGATGCGGTGTCTCTGTTTCTGCTCTACCTGGTGGAGATGATCTGCTCTGGGCTCCAGATCATTTACAACACTGATGAGGTACCGTTCTCCTCCCATGACTTTAGTGAAACATATTATTAATACTTTACTATACTATTGTTCCATATGGAAAGGAAGCAGATGCTGGTAAGTTTACACACAGCCTTTGTAATGCTCTATCCCTCAGGAGCTGTTCCAACTGCATTCATTCTGTACATTGCTTTTTTCTATATTTACTCCTTGTGCTCGATTGTACTTCCACTGATGGAATGGGTGAAATGAGGTCCATTAGTCCCCACCTCCCCCCACCTTGTTTACTAGCTTGGCTGTGCAACTTTAATACGAGGTCAGCGTGAAACACGACTCACCAATTACGGCAGAAAACCCTAATTACCCGTTTTTAGCCGTTAGTTGTTTTTCCTATGCATTGCTCCCACCACCATACAAATGAGCGCTGTCACTTTTTTATCATACTAATAGCGGTCTTAATTTGCATGCTTAAACAGTTGCGTAACTGTAAGTGCAAAGGCACTTCACACCCTCCCACAGAGAGAAACGCTTGTTGTGTTCACAAACACCACAACTAACATGCTCATTAAGCAGCCAAACCTGAAATATGTGCCAGTACTCTCACTGCCTCATGCATATTTGTTTCAGCATTCTGAATATTTGAGCTTCCAACAGTGTCTGTCTGTCTGTCTGGGTGTTCTTCTGCACAGTGTATCTCGTATAAAGACTGGGGCTGTAAACATTGAAATAATCATATCTCAATGTATCCATCCAATGTATCCATCAAGTTGTGCTGTATTCGAACTGAATGCAATGCAACTCTAGATGTCCATCTCTGGATGTATAGTCAGCACACCCTTTCACCAGCTCAACTGAAAACCAGTGAACTATAAGACAAGATCATTATGGAATTATGCCATCAATAACAATAGGCCTTCAATTGAATGTTTGTCTAAGATGCATATACGTTATTTAGCTGATTAATAGCTAGATTAGATCCATGCTAATCTTTGAGGGACCAGTTGTTGTGCAACATGATACAACTTCTCAAACTTGACGATGTTCAAGCTCATTGCTGAACACCTTTGCTATTTTTGGATAAGTGGAAGTTGAGCTCAAGCCCTTCATTGCAGTGTTGCTGATTCCAATGAAATAGTCTGAACCTGTTTTGGCCATACAAATACATTGCAGTTTACTGGTTCTTTTCAGTGGGCAAAACTAATTCTTACCTATTGTTATTATTATTATTGAAAAAGCTAATTATATTCAGCAAATGGAGATTGTGAAATTGTATCCAATGTTTAATCTTTAATGCATTACTAAGCTGAAATAAATGCCCTCTTTAATGAACCATTGAAGGGTGAATATTGTATTTGTTACGGTCATGTACACACTAGTAGGATAACCTCCAGCACAGTGTGGAGGACTGTGTGTAATCGATGTCAGACTCCTATACTTTTGACTTCACCCTTGATTCACCACACAAGATAGATATAGATAAATTGCAAAAGAAATAGATTTGTCATGGTTTGTTAGTGATTAATGCATGTTTCAATATCCCTGCATATCATGGTGAAAGCAGAGTACAGATCTAGTCACTGTAAGATGCAAAAAGGCAGTCAAACCCTTACAAAAGATTATATATATATAAAAGTGTAGACAAGAATAGGTGCGCAGTGACAGGGGAAATGATGAAAAACCTCATTTGCCTAGGTAAGCAATAGCCTATATTAATACAGCATGAAGCTAGCATGAAGCTCCCCTCGTTAATCACTGCACATATTAAGCCCCCCAATAACAAAGCAGACTCCCAGCCCTCTCTCGCCTCTCTCTGTGTCTCTCTGTGTCTCTCTCTGTC
>JACYXH010000438.1:2207500-2210000 GCA_026745465.1 Lota lota
CTGTTAGCCTTCATCATCCCATCCTCCAATCAGAGTCTCTGCAGCTCTCACCTGTTAGCCTTCATCATCCCATCCTCCAATCAGAGTCTCTGCAGCTCTCACCTGTTAGCCTTCATCATCCCATCCTCCAATCAGTCTCTGCGTGAGCCACAAGTTCCATCAATATGTTGATACCTCAAGAGAGCGTGTGTGTGTGTGTGTGTGTGTGCATGTGTCTGAGCATGTGTGTGTGTCTGAGCCTGTGTGTGTGTGTGTGTGTGTGTGTGTGTGTGTGTGTGAGCCCTTGTGCGTGCGTGCACCCATGCATGTAACGCAGATCTTCCATCCAAAGTCAAATTGACCTCTCTCTACCTCTTCAGTTTCATGATAAAGATCCTTTATCCTGTTTTATTCCACAACAAGCCTGCTGGCAGTGGCTGCCAAGAAGTCCTGAAGAAAGATAACATATTCAACGTTGTGTAGAGGGCCTATTTCAAATGTGTTAGCCATTTCTCTTGACAGTTAAGGAGACACTTTTATCTCAAGAGACTTTCAGTGAGTAGAGATTTATGTCTATGTGACATTGGAGACCAAAACCCATTTGACCTAGGAGTGGAAAACCCTTGTCTCTACACTATCCTGCCACCACAGATGTTGGTTGGCTGTAAGCTACATTAATAATGTGGACACTTTGTTGGGTGTCATGTCTGTGGTTTAGATTCGGCGTGTTCTTGGTGTGTTCACATTTGGCACTGACCCAGGACTCTGGAGCAGTGATACTTTTGTTTCAAGATTCAAGCCTTTTCACCAAATGTTGATGGAGACTATTGGATCATGCTACTGTTTTGGACCTTCCCTTCCAACCTTCCCTCTTTTATTTGTCTTACCACAGCCATCAAATCACTCCGTATACAAGCCTCTCCTTCTGAAGTGAAGTGCACACAGTGGGCTGTTTGGTCAGTAAATCAATAGACCTTCTTAAAGCCTGCATGTCTGCCCGCACCCCCCTGCCAGACGTGGGCCATCTGAGCACCACAGAGAGGGCAGGAGAGGGAGACAAGCACACAGCGAGTGTCCTGCTGAACATACTGCATGGCTGTTTATTGTGGCACCGTTGTCTGAATGTTTTAGATCGATTGATCTCCCGGTAATCGTTTTGATATGTCAGCAGAGCCACTCTATCTTCAATTTTTATGTCGTAAGATAAATATCTGTTAGACACACAAAGGAAAGTAAGTTATTGTGGAATTGATTACCACGTTGTCTGCATCCCAGTATCAACCAGTATCAATCAGTATCGTGTGATATGAAAATACAGGTTTTGTATCTCATATCTAGCTAACCTCACCTAACCTAACCCTATCATCTAGCTAACCTAACCATATCATTTAGTTAACCTAACCCTATCATCTAGCTAACCTAGCCCTATCATCTAACTAACCTAACCTAACCCTATCATCTAGCTAACCTAACCCTATCATCTAACTAACCTAATCCTATCATCTACCTAACCCTATCATCGAGCTACCTTAACCTAACCATATCATTTAGTTAACTAACCCTATCATCTAGCTAACCTAGCCCTATCATCTAGCTAACCTACCCTAATCCTATTATCTAGCTAACCTAACCCTAACCCTATCCTCTAACTAACCTAATCCTATCATCTAGTTAAACTAACCTAATCCTATCATCTATCTAACCTAACCCTATCATCTAGCTACCCTAACATCTAGCTAACCTACCCTAATCCTATCATCTACTTAACCTAACCTAGTTCTATCATCTACAGTGGGGAGAAAAAGTATTTAGTCAGCCACCAATTGTGCAAGTTCTCCCACTTAAAAAGATGAGAGAGGCCTGTAATTTTCATCATAGGTACATGTCAACTATGACAGACAAAATGAGAGAAAAAAAATCCAGAAAAATCACATTGTAGGATTTTTAATAAATGTATTTGCAAATTATGGTGGAAAATAAGTATTTGGTCAATATCAAAAGTTTCTCAATACTTTGTTATATACCCTTTGTTGGCAATGACACAGGTCAAATGTTTTCTGTAAGTCTTCACAAGGTTTTCACTCACTGTTGCTGGTATTTTGGCCCATTCCTCCATGCAGATCTCCTCTAGAGCAGTGATGTTTTGGGGCTGTCGCTGGGCAACACAGACTTTCAACTCCCTCCAAAGATTTTCTATGGGGTTGAGATCTGGAGACTGGCTAGGCCACTCCAGGACCTTGAAATGCTTCTTACGAAGCCACACCTTCGTTGCCCGGGCGGTGTGTTTGGGATCATTGTCACGCTGAAAGACCCAGCCACGTTTCATCTTCAATGCCCTTGCTGATGGAAGGAGGTTTTCACTCAAAATCTCACGATACATGGCCCCATTCAATCTTTCCTTTACACGGATCAGTCGTGCTGGTCCCTTTGCAGAAAAACAGCCCCAAAGCATGATGTTTCCACCCCCATGCTTCACAGTAGGTATGGTGTTCTTTGGATGCAACTCAGCATTCTTTGTCCT
>JACYXH010000438.1:2215000-2242500 GCA_026745465.1 Lota lota
ATATATGAGTGGGTTCTGTGTGTGTATCTATAAAGCGGTGTAAATTGTTGTGTGTAAATACCCTATAGCATACGCATATACAAACACCCTAATAAGTATGCTACCCTATATAAAACCCTTATATACCTATAATGAACTGTTGTAACAGTGTATAAAATTAAATACATAAACACCCTATAGTGTATAAATGTATATATAGTGCCCTATACACTTCAATATATACCCTATATTACACTATACTATTAAATGTATAACAGTGCTGTAAATAATTATAATAAATACTATATAAACCCTATATACTCTATGTTAAAATAAAACCCTAAACAATACCCTGTACAATATACCCTATATACCCAAACACTGTATACATAATATACCCTATAAAAACCCTTAACACCCTATACCCCTATAAACCTATACACCCTATAAATAGAATAAAATTAGTGTAAAGTGTGTATATATTGTAAACACAAAATTTATGCCTATTATGTCAAAAGTGTATAAATCCCTATATAAAACCCTATAAAGCAAACCCTATAAACCCTATTAAAAATAAAAATTGTATACCCTACTTAAAACCCTCAATATGTGTATAAATACAATCAAACTATACACCCTAATATACCCTATATACCTAAAATAACCCTATATATATGTATGCTAAACCCTATTATAAATAAACCCTATAAAGTGTGTAAATTTACCTATATATATAATATGTAAAAGATTGTAAAGTGTATAAACAATACCCTATAAAGTGTGTAAAACCCTGTATTATAAGTGTAATTTGTACAAACTGTACCCTATATAATACCCTATATACCTATAAATACATATCCTAAAACCCTAAATACACCCACACCCTATATTTATAAAAATATATATATAACCCCCATATACACCCTATATATATAATATATGTAATATATATACCCTAAAATCCTATACAGCAATATTATACACCGTATACTACCCTGTACATCTATATACCCTTATAACCCTAACACCCTATCCTATACAAATATATATATATCCCTATAATTACAAATAATACCCTATATACCCTATACACCCCCTATATACCCTATATACCCTATGTACCCTATATACCCTATATACCCTATACACCCTATATACCCTATATACCCTGTATACCCTATACACCCCTATATACCCTATATACCCTATATACCCTATACACCCTATATACCCTATATACCCTATATACCCAATATACCCTATATACCCTATATACCCTATATACCCCTATATACCCTATATACCCTATATACCCTATACCCTATACACCCTATATACCCTATACACCCCCTATATACCCTATATACCCTGTATACCCTGTATACCCTATACACCCTATATACCCTGTATACCCTATATACCCTGTATACCCTATATACCCTGTATACCCTATATACCCTATATACCCTATATACCCTATATACCCAGTAAGGGGACGAGGCGTCTCACATGTGTATTAGTCATGGTTTAGCTTCCTCTGGATCTTAATTAGGTGTGAAATAATATTATCAGTATGATCCAATGTAATTAAAGAGGACAAACGGCCAGCCTGTTTAAAGCATCAATGTTAATGGCTAACATTTGACCTGTGGTCATGAACTCAGCTCACAGCAGGAAAGTGTCCTTCAGGTATGTATTGTGTAATGGCTCATCTGCTCTAATAGCCAACAGGGCCACACGGGAGAGGTGATAGGAGGGGGAAATAGGCAGGGTTTCCTAGAGGCCAGTAAGGAAGCAGAGCGAGGATAGCAACGCTGTGCACTAGGGTGGTGTTTGTTTAAAGAAACACTCAAATCGAACTGCGACGACAGCACCACCTGTGGTTGAATGTGGGATATTGCAACACGCTGTAACGTGTGTTGGTTATTAATGAAACACAGGATGTGTTGTGGTGAAATTAGGGATGAAAACCAAACTCGAAGTGTGGTATGTGTATGCCATGTGTAACATTAGATACTTCCTGGTTTTTACTGTTAATGTGCACTAGCCAGACACCGGGGCAAAGAGATATGGGCTGAAGTACAGGAGCAAACGTAATGAAACCACCAGGTGACCCGAGAGACACGAGGAAACACACTGCAGCGGCTGGTCTTTAAGATAGGATGAAACCAAAAGCAGGAGGAGACGGGGAAGAGGCGCAGAAGTGGCTCCACGGGTGGAACTTGATGGAGCCTGAAATAGGAAGGGAGAGATGTAGTCTGAGTGGGAGGGAAGCATGCAGGGAGCACGCAGATGAAGTGATAATGGTTAGTGTGTGTGTGTGTGTGTGTGCGTGCGTGTGTGTGTGTGTGTGTGTGTGTGTGTGTGTGTGTGTGTGTGTGTGTGTGTGTGTGTGTGTGTGTGTGTGTGTGTGTGTGTGTGTGTGTGTGTGTGTGTGTGTGTGAGTGAAAGTGTCCCGTGGCTTATGCAAGTGAGACACTGAAGCAGTTCATTATGCATGTGCCTCTAATGTGTGGTGAATAAGGCTGTCTGTTACAGAAGCACGCTAGCTCCTTGGCTAGCAGCACACTAGCTCCTAGGCTAGCAGCACGCTAGCTCCCTGGCTAGCAGCACGCTAGCTCCTAGGTTAGCAGCACACTAGCTCCTAGGCTAGCAGCACAGCAGCACTCTAGCTCCTAGGCTAGCAGCACACTAGCTCCTAGGCTAGCAGCAGTATGCTAGCTCCTAGGCTAGCAGCACACTAGCTCCTAGGTTAGCAGCACACTAGCTCCTAGGCTAGCAGCATGCTAGCTCCTAGGCTAGCAGCACACTAGCTCCTAGGCTAGCAGCAGCATGCTAGCTCCTATGCTAGCAGCACACTAGCTCCTAGGCTAGCAGCACAGCAGCACTCTAGCTCCTAGGCTAGCAGCACGCTAGCTCCTAGGCTAGCAGCACACTAGCTCATTGGCTAGAATGGCCTTGCATCTTCAAAAGACAGTACAAAGCCAATTCTCGATGAACAAGTTTGGGGAATTGCTTCTGTTTGGAAAACATATACATTAATCAGCATTCTAAATTGATAGCTTTTTAATTATATACACACATATTTTCGTACTTACCATTTACAGAACAGTCCTTAGTAGCAGGGCATCCGGTGCACTGTCAGGACTTATTGATGACCATGTGATATTCATTCCATCTGGAATTGATTTGCAAAGCTCAGGGGTGAGAATCAAGGGTGCATTTCCCCTGCAGATTGGAGCTATAATAATGCACCTTGTGTACCTCAATATGTTCTTACATATCCACGTGTGAACCCATTTTGAAAGTCTTTATTGCAAATCTGTTTCATAGTGTGTCTGATATTTTCGTGTTATTGCTTTATAATACATATAACTTGCTTTATAATATATATATATATATATATATATATATATATATATTATAACATATAATATTTATTATATATATATATATTATAACTGTGATGAATGATTTGATCAACGTTTTTACCTTTTAATTTTCCTTAGGCTCCTTCCATCTGTACAATTAATATTGGTCTGAAATCTGCCTCCATTATGCAAACGTAGGAGCATTGAAATGTTAGCTATTCTTTGGTAATAATGTTTTTTCATTGTTTAGTAATAGAACATGAAATTATTTGTCATTATAGGAAGACAATGTTATACTTGAAACTGCCACAGCGTTTCTCATGGGAGATAAGCCTAGGTTACGGTATATTTATGTTGATTAAGGTTTTTTACAGTCTAACAACTCTCTTGAGTCCTCTCAAAATGGCAGCATCGCCAAAAGATAATCCCATGATGCATTCTGATGTACAAGCCCTATAAGCTGAAGACACGCATTGCAGATTTTTCTTGTTGTTTAAAACCGAACCAGCTCCAAGTTCATGAGCTGAAGAGAAATATAGACCAAATTCAAACTTCAGGACACACACATTTCAGATACCACAGACTGAACCTATACAGTACGCAAGCCAAGCCACGTGCCTCTGTACCCCGATCCAGAACACCGATGCTGCGCTGCTGCCCACCATCAGCTACCCGGCCTTCGCGGTGGACGACGACGCCCTCTACAGCCAGACGCTGGACAAGATCGTACGCAAGCTGAGGGGCAAGTATGGCTTCAAACGCTTCCTCCGCGACGGATACCGCACCGCCAACGAAGACAAGAACCGCCGCTACTACAAGCCCGCCGAGATGAAGGTGGGTTCAGTGGTCACTCTTACTGGACTACCGAGCTGGCTCAGTCCTCGACTACCGAGCTGGCTCAGTCCTCGACTACCGAGCTGGCTCGGTCCTCGACTACCGAGCTGGCTCAGTCCTCGACTACCGAGCTGGCTCAGTCCTCGACTACCGAGCTGGCTCAGTCCTCGACTACCGAGCTGGCTCGGTCCTCGACTACCGAGCTGGCTCGGTCCTCGACTACCGAGCTGGCTCAGTAGTCGACTACCGAGCTGGCTCAGTCCTCCACTACCGAGCTGGCTCAGTCCTCGACTACCGAGCTGGCTCAGTCCTCGACTACCGAGCTGGCTCAGTCCTCCACTACCGAGCTGGCTCAGTCCTCCACTACCGAGCTGGCTCAGTCCTCGACTACCGAGCTGGCTCAGTTGCTGCTGTGGAAAAATGGATTGAAGCACTCTGCCCTAATTGTTCACCTCCTGATAAATGTGGATACGGACCCACCTTGTCTCTGGAAACGTTGAACCGGTAACACAAAAACGGTTGGGATGTTCTCCCCTAGTGACTTGGTTTCAGGCCATATGTGTGTGGCTTGTTTATCATGGAGGGAGGGCAGCAGCCAGTGTGATGGACGGTTTCAGCAATCAGTAGAGCTGCTCAGGCACAAAGCACCAGGGATCCTCCCCTGTTTACAGCTCCCACAGGCTCTCTCTCTCTGTCTCTGTCTCTCACTCTCTCTCTCTGTCTCTCACTCTCTCTGTCTCTCTCTCTCTCTCTGTCTCTCTCTCTGTCTCTCTGTCTCTCACTCTATCTGTCTCTCTGTCTCTCTCTCACTCTCTCTGTCTCTCGGTCTATCTGTCTCTCACTCTCTCTGTCTCTCTGTCTCTCTCTCACTCTCTCTGTCTATCTGTCTCTCTCTCTCTCTCTGTCTCTCTCTCTCTCTGTTTCTCTGTCTCTCACTCTATCTGTCTCTCTCTCACTCTCTCTGTCTATCTCTCTCTCTCTCTCTCTCTCTGTCTCTCTCTCTCTCTCGCTTTCTCTCTCTCTCTTAATGTGTCTCTCTGTCTCTGTGTGTGTCTCTCTCTCGTAATGTCTCTCTCTGTCTCTGTGTGTCTGTCTCTTTCTTAATGTGTCTGTGTCTTTCTGTATCTGCTGCAATATTGGTGCACTCTGGGGAACTTGTGACAGGAAAGGAAGACAGCTTCACTAGTCTCCAACTGTTTGTTAAAACATGAAATGATGTTTTAAGGCATGAAATCAACAAACTGTATGCATACAGGATGTGAGCTCATATCATCTCCATGAATATATAGTATATATTGTATATATAATAATATGTAACATCATATATATGCATGAAATTAACAAAGTGTACTCTGTTCATCTTCACGAATAAATAGCATGTCAAATAATATATAATAGAATATATATGCATGTGCATACTATGTGGGGAGCAAGGGTGTAACCCTCTCTGTCTCTCTCTCTGTCTCTCTCTGTCTCTCTCTCTGTCGCTCTCTCTCTCTGTCGCTCTCTCTGTCTCTGTCTCTCTCTGTCTCTCTCTCTGTCGCTCTCTCTCTCTGTCGCTCTCTCTGTCTCTCTCTCTGTCTCTCTCTCTGTCCCTGTCTTTCTCTCTGTCCCTGTCTCTCTCTCTCTCTGTCCCTGTCTCTCTGTCTCTCTCTCTCTGTCTCTCTCTCTCTGTCTCTCTCTCTCTGTCTCTCTCTCTCTGTCACTCTCTCTGTCTCTCTCTCTGTCTCTCTCTGTTTCTCTCTCTGTCTCTCTCTCTCTGTCGCTCTCTCTGTCTCTCTCTCTGTCTCTGTCTCTCTCTCTGTCCCTGTCTCTCTCTCTGTCCCTGTCTCTCTCTCTCTGTCTCTCTCTCTGTCGCTCTCTCTGTCTCTCTGTCTCTCTCTGTCTCTGTCTCTCTCTCTGTCTCTCTGTTACTCTCTCTGTCTCTGTCTCTCTCTCTGTCTCTCTCTGTTACTCTCTCTGTCCCTGTCTCTCAATTCAATTCAATCCAGTAAATCTTAATTGGCAATGGAAATGACCTGTGACGAAGAGGCAGTAGTTTGTTAATATATTCCTTTGTAGTTTTTATTTATTTATTATGTATGATCCAGATATTATAATTTATTGATTACTTTAGTGACACAGGAAGTACAGGCTGGGTTTGAATCCCATTTTCTCTATTTCATTAAGGGGAATCAGATTTCACTAACCATAAAGAAGAAGAAGAATTGTCTGGAAAATGTCGAGCCATATTCGAATCGGGGGATTTGATTTGAATAAGTGTTTCCTTATGCCATAATATTATATATCTTATGTCGTAATATACCCTACAAGCTCTTTTTGCTAATCAACAGCCTTGTTTGGGTTTCCAGAGGTAACACTAAGGTGTGTGTACTCGTTTGCAATAAGTAACAACATTAATTATGGAGTATATTCAAACTTGTAATCAGAAAGTCATCGGCATAGAAAATACTCTTGATTTCTTTCCTGTCTTTCCAATCCAGCGGCTGGTTTCTTATAGTTTGGCTGACTGCTCAATAAAAACATTATATTGTTATTTATTATTAAATATTGAAGAGTGTTGGTGATAAATTACATCCTTGGTGAATACCTCTGTCTTGTTTGAAAAGGCATGTTTTCCCAAATTTTTACAACATTTACATTCAGGGCATTTAGCAGACGCTTTTATCCAAAGCGACTTACAATAAGTACATTTGTTGATTAAACATATTTGTTGATTAAACCGCACATTGATTAAACAAATATGTATATTTAATTAGATCATATGTTTTTCCCCCAATACCCCTCTGGAGTTGTTGGTAGAGAAGTCCCTTATGCCAGATTGAATCAAATGTTTTTTTGAAGTCAACAAACCAGGCATCAATTTTGTTCCTTCATTTTTTGGTGTACATAGATTTGTATAAATGGATAGAGGGTAAATATGTGACCTGCTGTTCTATGTTTTTGTGTACAGGCAATTTGGCATTTACTTAATGTTATTTTCAGTTAAATCGGATATCATTCACTGATTCAAAATGCTAAAGAACAGTTTCCCCAGATTAGAGTTCACACAAACTCCTCTGTAATTGTTGGCATCCGTCTTATCTCCAGTTTTTAGAATCGGAGTAATCAGTGCCTTGTTCCAAATTTCTGGATAAATGCCAGTTTTAAGAACCAATTTGAATAATCGGATTACTGCTAATTCAAGTTTATTGATGCTGTGCTTTTCATTTATATTTTTTAATACTTTGAGTCTTCAATGGTAATGGGGTAGTCAAGAACATATTACTTATATTTTAATCCTCTTTCCAATACTTTTAGTTTGTCAATTGGTCTGATATTCAATTCTGCGCACTCAGGATTTTAGCATATATTTTCAAAGTATTCTTTCCACGGGTTTCAATTTAGAATTGGGTTAGAGTCAGATTTTCCATAAATGCCAGTTGAATGTTGTAGTTGTAGTAGTAGTAGTTATAGTAGTATCATAAGTACTGGTTTCCTTTCTTGTGTGTGTGTGTGTGTGTGTGTGTGTGTGTGTGTGTGTGTGTGTGTGTGTGTGTATATGTGTGTGTTTCCTAATCGCCACGACCCTCCTTTATTTGTAGGGATATAATCTGTGTTATCTCTATTCACCACAAAGGCTAATATAAAGAGATGAGGTAGACCATTGTTGGGCAGACACACACAAATGGAGCTTTTGTGTGTTTTTTATAAATGGTCGCTGACGGTAGTCACGCCGTGATACACACCTGGGAGAGAGCTGCGACGCAGGTGGAGGTGGAGGGACCGGTGCCTCCACCTCCACCCACAAGATAGCACCGGAAACGACCCCAACCGAACCGTTGTCATGAAATACATTTTGCCAGTTTGTCTTAGAGACACGGTTGATGAGGATTTTGATATGTTATTATTATATGTTATTGTTATTATACTTATTTTTAGATCAACGACAGTAGGGTGTTTGCTGCAACTCTGCCCCTATTTCTTCCTGTGATGATTCTTCTTCTGCTCCCTCTCTCCCTCTGCCTCCCCCTCTTCCCCCTCTCATTCTCTCCAGCTCTTTGATGGAATCGAATGCGAGTTCCCCATCTTTTTCATCTACATGATGATTGACGGTAGGTTGTCTCAGAACCTGGTGTCATGGCACTATATTGTACGCTCTCCTACTAGTCTAGGTGAGAAAACCTTCATCCCTGTGTTCTGGCTTCACTAAAACATCCGTTCCCAATATCATTTGGCTTGTATATATAAAATTACTTCCTCCAATTTTGCCGAAGCACATCTTGCGTGGGCTGCCACAAGTGTAAACAATGGCTCTATAGCACTTAGTCTTTAGGAATCAATGTGTGGACTGAACAACAGGGACTCGCCTGACAAGTACTTCAACAAATGGCTTATTAGAAAGACAAAACTGCTCTATTGCTGTTGATTAGATTCATGGCAGGCGCACGGTAAATAGAGTTAGTCAGAATCTGCACACGGAAAAGTTGTAAGTTTTTAAGTTTTACAATGATGAGAAAAAAGGTATCCTCCGTGGCAACAAGTGTCTTCGGGTCCTTCAGCAAGAACCTATGGAAGAAGGGCTCCATGCCCATTGAGTATTATTCAGACCCAGCCAGACTCGCCTACATCGGCTGATTTCATGTTAGTCACACAGCAGCACAGCAGACAATGTCAAACATACTGAATCGCTTCTGTCACCACCAGCAGCTGTTCGTTTTCTACCCAAATACGTCATATACCGTATACCCTGGTGACATGCCAGGAAGGTATGGGAAATAGTAGCCAATGTTTAAGTGAAGCAAGCAGAGAACGTTGCGATGGTTGGTTTCCCAGACCGGCATTGTGTTTTAACCCTGTGTGTTCTGCAGGAGTGTTCAGACTGGCATTGTGTTTTAACCCTGTGTGTTCTGCAGGAGTGTTCAGACTGGCATTGTGTTTTAACCCTGTGTGTTCTGCAGGAGTGTTCAGAGGAAATAAGGCTCAAGTGAAGGAGTACCAAGACCTGCTGCAGCCCATCATCTTCCAGTCTCCTGAAGGTGAGGGGCGACACAAAGGATAGACTTATTGATCTGAAGGATGTGCCAGCAAGATGGCTATGCCTGCCTCTCTCTCTCTCTCTCTCTCTCTCTCTCTCTCTCTCTCTCTCTCTCTCTCTCTCTCTCTCTCTCTCTCTCTCTCTCTCTCTCTCTTTCTCTTTCTCTTTCTCTCTCTTTCTCTCTCTTTCTCTCTCTTTCTTTCTCTTTCTCTTTCTCTCTCTCTCTCTCTCTCTCTCTCTCTCTCTCTCTCTCTCTCTCTCTCTCTCTCTCTCTCTCTCTCTCTCTCTCTCTCTCTCTCTCTCTCTGCACTACGCCTCAGAATTGCACATCCTAACATCCAAACTAGACACATACTTTTTTTCAGTTAAATATTACTAGAAAACTGTTAATTGGGTTAGAGTTAGGGTTTGTTAATTGTGTTATTAGATAGAATTAAACATAAGTAATAATTGTGAGTACTATGAACTCAATAGGTAGGACATTGAAAGCTAATCAGAATAATGATGATGCAAGCTATTTTGACTAGCCTTGTTCCTCTAATAAAATAAGCTATTGGTAGCATTGTGTGAAAGTAAGTTCAAAGGGTGTAACGGAAACATGTCTCAAATGTAATTTCCCAGTCCAAGAAGACAGATTGGCATCCATTCAAGTTGGGAATATCTGTCAACGTTGAACCAGTGAAGTGTGGTGTGGTGGAGTGTAAATGATGATCCACATTATCAGCATCTATCTGCTGATCTATTCATCATGGTTTGACAGAGAGGGGTTACTTTGTGCTGCTGGCCATGGCTTTTTGGGGTTTTGGATTTCAAGGATACCACCATGGCACACAACACAGCGTCGATTTGGCATTGTTCTCAAAAAGCAAAGTTGACCACACCAGGAACACACAAGCACAGAGAGAAGCGCCCAACCTTCTCACATCTTACGCACAGTGAGCAAAATAACTCAGTTGGTGTTGAGCAAACGTTTCCTGATGCAGCGATGCACAGCTAGAACAAAAGCTTTTGACCTCTGAGCTCATCCTGGATGGTAACCCTAGTTCCCTAAAACCCACCGCACTCTGAATGTGTGGAGAGGGTCAAGACGGGCCGAAACCGGAACCATGCAGTTTCATATGTTATTCACTACAAAAGAAAGTACTTTATTTCATACATTTCACACTGTTTTATACAGCATATCTTATTTGTTTAACATACATCAACATGTTGGCGGTTATTTGATTTAATTTATTTGACCTGCTCTTGCTGAGACGAAGCATCTCCTTAACAAGAGAGTGGCGGTCAGGACAGCAGCAGTAAAACACAGATACACACGTACCAAACGCACATACACTGGAATCTGTAGTGGAACACTGCTGCTTGTGTTTTCTGAGCTCACACTGACCCAAACACCAGAACCACTGAGAGCTGACCCAAACACCAGAACCACTGAGAGCTGACCCAAACACCAGAACCACTGAGAGCTGACCCAAACACCAGAACCACTGAGAGCTGACCCAAACACCAGAACCACTGAGAGCTGACCCAAACACCAGAACCACTGAGAGCTGACCCAAACACCAGAACCACTGAGGAGTCTGACCCAACACCAGAACCACTGAGAGCTGACCCAAACACCAGAACCACTGAGAGCTGACCCAAACACCAGAAACCACTGAGAGCTGACCCAAACACCAGAACCACTGAAGGCTGACCCAAACACCAGAACCACTGAGAGCTGACCCAAACACCAGAACCACTGAGAGCTGACCCAAACACCAGAACCACTGAGAGCTGACCCAAACACCAGAACCACTGAGAGCTCACACTGACACCAGAACCACTGAGAGCTCACACTGACACCAGAACCACTGAGAGCTCACACTGACATACCAGAACCACTGAGAGCTCACACTGACACCAGAACCACTGAGAGCTCACACTGACACCAGAACCACTGAGAGCTCACACAGACACCAGAACCACTGAGAGCTCACACTGACACCAGAACCACTGAGAGCTCACACAGACACCAGAACCACTGAGAGCTCACACTGACACCAGAACCACTGAGAGCTCACACTGACACCAGAACCCCCACTGAGTGCTAACCCCTCTGCTCGTCCTCACAGGCCATGCCGTGGTTCCTAAGTACTACTATGTGCCCGCTGACTTTGTGGAGGCAGAGCAGAAGAAGCACGGGAGCCAGAAGCGTTTCCCTAGCAACTCGGGCAGCGATGGGATGTACTTCCTGTGGGGTCAGGCCCTCTTCAACATCGCTCAGCTGCTCGGTACGTTGGTGTGTGAGTGCTTTGGTGAACAAGCTGGAATAGGCTCAACTAATTGCAATTATGTTTAGTTATTTTTATTAGTGTTTTTAATTATATGATTGAATAACAAATAACACTACGAAAATACGGCTTTTTTGCATTGAATTGACACTAAGGGCTCCAAGATGGAGCAAATATCTATATCTATATCTTTATATATATATATTTATAGATATACATATATATATAGATATAGATATAGATATAGATAGATATATTTATAGATATACATATGTAGATATATATATTATATATACATAGACCTATATAAATGAATCTATATACATCGACCTATATACATTGACCTATATAAATGAATCTATATACATCGACCTATATACATTGACCTATATAAATGAATCTATATACATATACCTATATGCATAGCCCTATGTACATAGACATATGTACATAGACCTATATACATAGACCTATATACATAGACCTTTATACATAGACGCTGCACTGACTACTTCGACCCTTGGTTGCAACACGTCAACATCACAATATTGGAGAGGCCAAGACTTTTTATATACATATTAAATCATATATATATTTTATATTATATATGTATTTTATTTTTTCACGCCAAACAGATCATAAACCCTTAAATAAAAACGACTCATTTAAATTGGTTGAGAAATGTAAACGTTGCTGTTCATTCTGAAAAAGCCTTTGATCCAAGGCGAATGCGGCGTCTATATTTCTAGGTCTATGCTTTAATGTACCAGGCTAAACTTGTGAGGGTAACACACATTAATGTAGCAGGCTAAACTTGTGAGGGTAACACACATTAATGTAGCAGGCTAAACTTGTGAGGGTAACACACATGGACCATAGAGCGTTTCACAGATCATGCAGGGTAAACATTGAGTAGGCCGGTGTGTCATGTCTGGGCGTCAGGCGATAACACTGTGAAGTGACATGAGGAGCAGAGCAGCACCTGTGACCATAAACTATAGGACTATTATACATGTTTACACCAGTCTGACTCTTACTTTTTGTGTGCTTGTGTGTGTGTGTGTGCGTTTGTGTGTGTGCACGTGTCTGTGTGTGTGCATGTTTCTGTGTATGCGTGTGTGTGTGTGTGTTTGTGCGCGTGTGTGTGTGTCTGTATGTGTGTGTCTGTCTGTTTGTCTGTCTGTCTGTCTGTCTGTGTGTGTGTGCATCTGTCTGTGTGTGTGTGTGCGTGTGTGCATGTGTGTGTGCATTTGTGTCTGTCTGTGTGTGTCTGTCTGTGCGTGTGTGTGCGTGCGTGTGTGTGTGTGTGTGCGTGCGTGCGTGTGTGTGTGTGTGTGTGTGTGTGTCTGTCTGTGCGTGTGTGTCTGTCTGTGCGTGTGTGTGCGTGCGTGCATGCGTGTGTGTGTGCGTGTGTCTGTGTGTGTCTGTCTGTGCGTGTG
This sequence comes from Lota lota, assembly GCA_026745465.1. Classification (NCBI taxonomy): domain Eukaryota; kingdom Metazoa; phylum Chordata; class Actinopteri; order Gadiformes; family Lotidae; genus Lota; species Lota lota. The sequence continues at coordinate 2,227,914 of JACYXH010000438.1, forward strand.
TGTGCGTGCGTGCGTGCGTGTGTGTGTGTGTGTGTGTGTGTGTGCGTGCGTGTGTGTGTGTGTGTGTGCGTGTGTGTTCTCCAGTGGACGAGCTCATCAGCCCTAAGGACATTGACCCTCTGCACCGCTACGTGTCCCGCCAGGACCAGCGCAACGTTAGCATGCGCTACTCTAACCAGGTGAGCTTCCTGGTGGTTCACCCAATCAGGAGTACTCTAACCAGGTGAGCTTCCTGGTGGTTCACCCAATCAGGAGTACTCTAACCAGGTGAGCTTCCTGGTGGTTCACCCAATCAGGAGTACTCTAACCAGGTGAGCTTCCTGATGGTTCACCCAATCAGGAGTACTCTAACCAGGTGAGCTTCCTGATGGTTCACCCAATCAGGAGTACTCTAACCAGGTGAGCTTCCTGGTGGTTCACCCAATCAGGAGTACTCTAACCAGGTGAGCTTCCTGGTGGTTCACCCAATCAGGAGTACTCTAACCAGGTGAGCTTCCTGGTGGTTCACCCAATCAGGAGTACTCTAACCAGGTGAGCTTCCTGGTGGTTCACCCAATCAGGAGCGCTGACTTCAGCCGCACCATCCCTTCATTCAAACTCTACTTAGAGTAAATCAGGGTTCCCCAAGAAATAATGGTCATCTACGGAATATATTTTCCAATTAATTAATAAAAATACTAATGAATTGATTTATTTGGCGCTTCTAAAGCCACTCAAAGCACCTTACATAGCGGTGAGTGTGGGTCAGTTAAAACACAACCCGCTCGCTTTAGCCCAGGCTGGGTGGAACCCTACCGGCTTCTTCTATAGGGCGATGCTGCTTCCCATAGAACCCCCCAGTCGGACCCCCCCCCCCCCCCCCCAGGATGGCCCACACACCAGCCCTCCGCTCACATCATGTCTGGGTTTCAATCCGTGGCCTGAGACAGCAGAGTCACTGGAGGAGATGGAGAGATGTAGAAAGAATATTTTCCGGCCTGGACTTGGGGGGATACATACTTCCCGGTAATGCCGTGGATGATATATTTTTAATGGCTTGAGTGATTAAGGGGCCGGGAGCAGACCAGAGGCAGACAAGCAGAGAGAAAGAAAAGACATGAGATAATGGGAATTGAAGTGGGGATGATGAGATTGATGAAGGAGATGCAGAGAAGCAGAGACATTTGGTTTTTCATTTGTCCGGACATATCCATATCCCTCAAAGGATGGTGATTATTCAAAAGTGATGCAAGGCTGGTGGGGTGTTATCTATCTTCTATCTCTTAATAAACTCTCTGGAACCTTCCGCTGCTGGCTGAGCTAGCTGCTGCTAGCTGCGGCTAGCAGCATGGAGCCATGTGGGAAGAGGGTTAGGCTACTGTTCACCTTGGTAAAGGTTCTTCATGTAGTGTCTTCAGCGCGGTCCTGGAAACGTGTGGTGGACAGTTGCATTGGACCGTTGTTGTTAGTGTTGGATTCGTAGCGTTGATCCAGAACTGTTAAAAGGTGTCCTGAAATAATGTACCCCCTTGGAACATTATTGATCAGGATCCCGTATTTCACAATGCTGTGCCACAATAGTTCTTATCATACATGATTCATTCACAACAGCTCCCTTAGGGAATGGCTGCATTCAGCCTCGCTCTCGCTCTCGCTCTCTTTCTATTCCTCTCTCTCTCTGACGTGTGTGTGCGTGTGTGTGTGCGTGCGTGTGAGTGAGTGTGTGTGCGTGCGTGCATGTGTGCGTCAGGTGTGTGTGTGTGTGTGCGTGCGTATGTGTGTGTGCCTGTGTGCGTGCGTGCGTGTGTGTGCGTGTGTGTGTGTGTGTGTGCGTGCGTGTGTGCGTTTGTGTGTGTGTGTGTGCGTAGCAGCATTTCGCTTGACTGGAAATGAATTTGCTGCTCTGCTCTGTTGTGACACATTAATGCAGGCGCATACATGTAACACGTGAAGGCTATTCACGCTATTCCGTGAGTGTGTGTGTGTGTGTGTGTGTGTGTGTGTGTGTGTGTGTGTGTGTGTGTGTGCGATCGCAGAGAACTCTGCAAATACGCATGCCCATAGACACACATGTAGGCACACACAAACAGCTACCTTTTGCTGACTTGGTGAAAACAAGGCTAAAGGAAATGTCTGTTGTGAGTCATAGCAGGAGCCGTGATTGGTAAACAGATGACAAGGCTGCAGAACACGCCCCTATAGAGATGAATCCCCCCCATAGAGATGAATCACCCCCCCCCCATAGAAATTAATCACCCCCCCCCATAGAGATGAATCAAACCCCCCTATAGAGATGAATCAAACCCCCCTATAGAGATGAATCCCCCCCATAGAGATGAATCACACCCCCCCATAGAGATGAATCACACCCCCCCATAGAGATGAATCACACCCCCCCATAGAGACGAATCCCCCCCTATAGAGACGAATCACCCCCCCTATAGAGACGAATCACCCCCCCTATAGAGATTAATCACCCCCCCTATAGAGATTAATCACCCCCCCTATAGAGATGAATCACCCCCCCTATAGAGATGAATCAAACCCCCCCATAGAGATGAATCACACCCCCCTATAGAGATGAATCAAACCCCCCTATAGAGATGAATCCCCCCCTATAGAGATGAATCACCCCCCCCCCATAGAAATTAATCACCCCCCCCCCATAGAGATGAATCAAACCCCCCTATAGAGATGAATCAAACCCCCCCCCCCCATACAGATGAATCAAACCCCCCTATAGAGATGAATCACACCCCCCATAGAGATGAATCACACCCCCCCATAGAGATGAATCACCCCCCCCCATAGAGATGAATCAAACCCCCCATAGAGATGAATCACACCCCCCTATAGAGACGAATCCCCCCCTATAGAGATGAATCACCCCCCCCCCCATAGAAATTAATCACCCCCCCCCATAGAGATGAATCAAACCCCCCTATAGAGATGAATCACACCCCCCATAGAGATGAATCACACCCCCCTATAGAGATGAATCACCCCCCCCCCCATAGAAATTAATCACCCCCCCCCCCTAGAGATGAATCAAACCCCCCTATAGAGATTAATCCCCCCCATAGAGATGAATCACCCCCCCCCCATAGAAATTAATCACCCCCCCCCTAGAGATGAATCAAACCCCCCTATAGAGATTAATCCCCCCTATAGAGATGAATCACCCCCCCTATAGAGATGAATCACTCCCCCATAGAGATGATCCTCAGCAGAGGAGCAGTACAGACGTGGAGAAGGGAAAGAGAGGGAGGAGGTTGAGTGAAGGGGGGAGAGAGGAGGGAGGTTGAGTGAAGAGGTGAGGAGGGAGGTGGAGTGAAGGGGGAGAGAGAGGGAGGTTGAGTGAAGGGGGAGAGAGGGAGGTTGAGTGAAGGGGGAGAGAGGGAGGTTGAGTGAAGGGGGAGAGAGGGAGGTTGAGTGAAGGGGGAGAGAGGGAGGTTGAGTGAAGGGGGAGAGAGGGAGGTTGAGTGAAGGGGGAGAGAGTGGAACGTTGAGTGAAGGGGGAGAGAGGGAGGTTGAGTGAAGGGGGAGAGAGGGAGGTTGAGTGAAGGGGGAGAGAGGGAGGTTGAGTGAAGGGGGAGAGAGTGGAAAGTTGAGTGAAGGGGGAGAGAGTGGAACGTTGAGTGAAGGGGGAGAGAGGGAGGCGGTACTGTGAGGGGGGAGAGAGTGGAACGTTGAGTGAAGGGGGAGAGAGGGAGGTTGAGTGAAGGGGGAGAGAGAGAGGTTGAGTGAAGGGGGAGAGAGGGAGGTTGAGTGAAGAGGGAGAGAGTGGAACGTTGAGTGAAGGGGGAGAGAGGGAGGTTGAGTGAAGAGGGAGAGAGTGGAACGTTGAGTGAAGGGGGAGAGAGGGAGGTTGAGTGAAGGGGGAGAGAGTGGAACGTTGAGTGAAGGGGGAGAGAGGGAGGTTGAGTGAAGGGGGAGAGAGAGAGGTTGAGTGAAGGGGGAGAGAGGGAGGTTGAGTGAAGAGGGAGAGAGTGGAACGTTGAGTGAAGGGGGAGAGAGGGAGGTTGAGTGAAGGGGGAGAGAGTGGAACGTTGAGTGAAGGGGGAGAGAGGGAGGTTGAGTGAAGGGGGAGAGAGAGAGGTTGAGTGAATGGGGAGAGAGGGAGGTTGAGTGAAGAGGGAGAGAGTGGAACGTTGAGTGAAGGGGGAGAGAGGGAGGTTGAGTGAAGGGGGAGAGAGTGGAACGTTGAGTGAAGGGGGAGAGAGGGAGGTTGAGTGAAGGGGGAGAGAGAGAGGTTGAGTGAAGGGGGAGAGAGGGAGGTTGAGTGAAGAGGGAGAGAGTGGAACGTTGAGTGAAGGGGGAGAGAGGGAGGTTGAGTGAAGGGGGAGAGAGTGGAACGTTGAGTGAAGGGGGAGAGAGGGAGGCGTACTGTGAGGGGGGAGAGAGTGGGAGGGTGATGGGTGGCAGTGAGCACCTAACCAGTAACCCTACTGGTTGTAAGTAGGAAGCATGCATGACTGTGTTCCCATAGTCTCCCTTTAACAGAAACTAGGGCTGGGTACACAATATCGATTTTCCAACCCAGAGATATATATTTGAATAAAAACGATTATTATTATTAACATGACTTTTCCCGTCGATGCTTGAAGCTTTAACCCAGCTAGTCTTGGCCACAACCCTCTATGGTGTTGAATGCTGTCGTGTGTTGCTGATAAAGTGAACATGGCTCGGTTCTTCAGGTGAAGATTCATATTTGTAACAATGCCAGGTTAGAGGCTTCCTTGTACAACGAACAGCCTTAGTTCTCTGGGCATCTCATTCATATCCAAGCAAAATTGGTATTGTTGCTGAAATATCAACCAAATTGATATTCAGTCTAATCTAATCGAATTGAAATTGAATTAGATCGGGACCTTGCGAACTGGAATCTTTCCAGGACTTCAGTGGCGATGGCCAGCCCTGACAGAAACCAAACTCTCCTCCCCTCCCCCTTTTGAACCAGAAAGTGAACAACCTAGACGATAACGCTCTCTCTCGCTCTCTCACGCTCTCTCACGCTCTCTCTCGCTCTCTCACGCTCTCTCTCACTCTCTCTCACGCTCTCTCTCGCTCTCTCTCACTCTCACTCGCCTTCTCTACCTCTTTCGCGCCCTCACTCTCTTGCTCGCTTCCTGGGTTCCAGTAAGTGGATTTTCTAGTCCACTTGGGATTTGATGAAATCTCTGACCACTTTATGTTGATATTGCAGCTTTTTTCCACAGTCCCCAGTAACCTGAATCATGCTGGGCTCTGGATTCTCCAGAAGGCGTCGTGGTAGTTGTAAGGTCACAGGCCCCACTACCTCTCAACGACTCAAGCAAAGACGGTTGAATACGCTTTGAAAATGTAACGACAGATATTTGATTTGATTTGAAAAAATCTGTTCCTTTGCCTAGGTCAGCCCTCTGTTGTAGTGTACTACCAGGAGCTGTAGTGTACTGCTGGTATTACAGTACATAGTACACTGAGTCAGTAGTAGACTGTAGTGTACTGCTGGTATTACAGTACATAGTACACTACAGTAGTAGACTGTAGTGTACTGCTGGTATTACAGTACATAGTACACTGAGTCAGTAGTAGACTGCAGTGTACTGCTGGTATTACAGTACATAGTACACTACAATAGTAGACTGTAGTGTACTGCTGGTATTACAGTACATAGTACAGCTGGTATTACAGTACAAAGTACACTGAGTCAGTAGTAGACTGTAGTGTACTGCTGGTATTACAGTACAAAGTACACTGAGTCTGTAGTAGACTGTAGTGTACTACTGTAGTGTACTGCTGGTATTACAGTACATAGTACACTGAGTCAGTAGTAGACTGTAGTGTACTCCTGGTATTACAGTACATAGTACAGTGAGTCTGTAGTAGACTGTAGTGTACTCCTGGTATTACAGTACATAGTACACTACAGTAGTAGACTAGTGTACTCCTGGTATTACAGTACATAGTACACTACAGTAGTAGACTAGTGTACTCCTGGTATTACAGTACATAGTACACTACAGTAGTAGACTAGTGTACTCCTAGTACTACAGTACATAGTACACTACAGTAGTAGACTAGTGTACTCCTGGTATTACAGTACACAGTACACTACAGTAGTAGACTAGTGTACTCCTGGTACTACAGTACATAGTACACTACAGTAGTAGACTAGTGTACTCCTGGTATTACAGTACATAGTACACTACAGTAGTAGACTAGTGTACTCCTGGTATTACAGTACATAGTACACTACAGTAGTAGACTAGTGTACTGCTGGTATTACAGTACATAGTACACTACAGTAGTAGACTAGTGTACTCCTGGTATTACAGTACATAGTACACTACAGTAGTAGACTAGTGTACTCCTGGTACTACAGTACATAGTACACTACAGTAGTAGACTAGTGTACTCCTGGTATTACAGTACATAGTACACTACAGTAGTAGACTAGTGTACTCCTGGTATTACAGTACATAGTACACTACAGTAGTAGACTAGTGTACTCCTGGTATTACAGTACATAGTACACTACAGTAGTAGACTAGTGTACACACACATGCAGACACGCAAGCCTGCATACACACACACATGCACACGCACACACGCACACAAATAAATCAAACACATGTACCTGTCATCTTTTGCCTTCACAAAGGTACTGTAGGTCAAAAGAATGCACGCACATCTACAAATGTACCCTACACACGCGCACACACACACACACACACACGGATGCTAAGTCCCACTGTTTTCCAAATGGCGGGGTGACAGGTGGGAAGTGTGGAGCCCAGTGGTGTGTGACAGTAAATCCTGTGAGACAGGCAATGAACCTAACCCTGAGGGGAGTGGACATCACACACACACACACACACACACACACACACACACACACACACACACACTATCACACACACACACACACTGTCACACTATCACACACACACACACTATCACACACACACACACACACACACTGTCACACTATCACACACACACACACACACACACAGTGACACACATACACACACACACACACACACCAGATGGCAACGATATGACAATTCAGCATCCACCACACTGAATTAGCACAAAACAAAAACACTAGAGCGGATCAAAGACGTCAAAATATCTTCTGCTCACGCTTAATTCAAACGGGCCAGAAAAGAAGGTCATGTGAGCTCGTTAGGGGCATTCGAGGGCTGTATAAATACCTGCTCTCTGCTCAGGTCGCCATGCTTGGAGCTTGTCATTTATTGTCACTTAATGGGCCTTATTCACCTAGTGGCCATCTGGGTTTTAAACAGTCCCTGGGTGGGGAACTGAATGTGGAATTCTGCATTGGGTTCTGTAGTCATGGTTACTAATGAGATACTAATGTAACTAAACCGCTGGCCAACATCTGGAGGATACAAGTGTTATTATAATGTGTTATTTTTACTATATTAGGCAGGTTCTGCCCAATCCAATTAGAACCACCCAGAGCCACAAGGCGTAGTCTTAAGACCTCATCCAGACCCCATCCAGACCCCATCCAGACCTCATCCAGACCCCATCCAGACCCCATCCAGACCCCATCCAGACCCCATCCAGACCCCATCCAGACCCCATCCAGACCCCATCCAGACCTCATCCAGACCCCATCCAGACCCCATCCAGACCTCATCCAGACCCCATCCAGACCTCATCCAGACCCCATCCAGACCCAGCATCCAGGACACCACCCATCACCCATTGGTCTGCCTTTCCCTCACCTGGGTAGACTCACTAGTGCTTCTTTAATGAATCACATAGGATACTCTGAAACAAGTTAATTAGTTTGATTAATAGTTTCATCTAATCTAGGTGCTTTAACACCCGCCCCATGCAAGACTCCCCTTACTGCCGATTAGAGAGGGGGAGAGCGGTGTGACCTTTCTTTTCTTCCCTCTCAACGTGTCACAACTCTTTTCATTTGGGGAGGAAGTCAAATGAAGCACAGCGTAAATTCCTTCTTGTTCTGGAGGATCCAGGCTCATTTGGAAATAACTTTTCAGTTTGTCATATTTGTCACACACCATATCATTTGAAGAGGTGCTGTCGTGCACAGGAGTGCGTAGGACTCCAGAGTGGAAAAGATGTTGCGCTTCATTGCACTGCATTTCATTTGAAGATTATATCATTCTTCACTTCCTTTCTGAGGTGTTACTCACCTTTTTCTCTCTCTGTGCTACCATTAGGCCCATTATGGAAGCCAGTGCACTCATCCCTTGGTTAGGGTTAAGGGTTATCCTAACCATCCCTGGAAGGAGGGATCCCTCTGTCCTTCACAAGCCTTCTTCCTTCTCATTAGGGCTAGGATTAGTCCTTCTCATTAGGGGTAGGATTAGTCCTTCTCATTAGGGGTAGGATTAGTCCCTGTCCTTCTCATTAGGGGTAGGATTAGTCCTTCTCATTAGGGCTAGGATTAGTCCTTCTCATTAGGGGTAGGATTAGTCCTTCTCATTAGGGGTAGGATTAGTCTTCTCATTAGGGGTAGGATTAGTCCTTCTCATTAGGGGTAGGATTAGTCCTTCTCATTAGGGGTAGGATTAGTTCTTCTCATTAGGGGTAGGATTAGTCCTTCTCATAAGGGGTAGGATTAGTCCTTCTCATAAGGGGTAGGATTAGTCCTTCTCATTAGGGCTAGGATTAGTCCCTGTCCTTCACATTAGGGGTAGGATTAGTTCTTCTCATTAGGGGTAGGATTAGTCCTTCTCATTAGGGGTAGGATTAGTCCTTCTCATAAGGGGTAGGATTAGTCCTTCACATTAGGGGTAGGATTAGTCCTTCTCATTAGGGGTAGGATTAGTCCCTGTCCTTCACATTAGGGGTAGGATTAGTTCTTCTCATTAGGGGTAGGATTAGTCCTTCTCATTAGGGGTAGGATTAGTCCTTCTCATGAGGGGTAGGATTAGTCCTTCTCATTAGGGGTAGGATTAGTCCTTCTCATGAGGGGTAGGATTAGTCCTTCTCATTAGGGGTAGGATTAGTCCTTCTCATTATGGGTAGGATTAGTCCTTCTCATTAGGGGTAGGATTAGTCCTTCCCATTAGGGGTAGGATTAGTCCTTCTCATTAGGGGTAGGATTAGTCCTTCATTAGGGCTAGGATTAGTCCTTCTCATTAGGGGTAGGATTAGTCCCTGTCCTTCTCATTAGGGGTAGGATTAGTCCTTCTCATTAGGGGTAGGATTAGTCCTTCTCATTAGGGGTAGGATTAGTCCTTCTCATTAGGGCTAGGATTAGTCCTTCTCATTAGGGCTAGGATTAGTCCCTGTCCTTCACATTAGGGCTAGGATTAGTCCCTGTCCTTCACATTAGGGGTAGGATTGTTCCCTTTAGAGGGCCTAGAGTTAAGGGGCCTCAATATGTGGCCTCTGAAGCCCTTTAAGACTGGAACTGTGATTAAGGGCTAGACAATTATAATGGACTAGACTTGACATCTGTCCCTCTCTTTGTTCTCTCTCTCTCTCTCTCTCCCTCTCTCTCTCTCCCTCTCTCTCTCTCTCTCTCTCTCCCTCTCTTTTCTCTCTCTCTCTCTCTCTCTTTTTCCCTCACTCCTCCTCTCCTTTGAATTGCCCACACACCTCTCTCTTCCTCAGCACCTCTTCCTCAGCACCTCTCTTCCTCTTCCTCAGCACCTCTCTTCCTCAGCACATCTCTTCCTCTTCCTCAGCACCTCTCTTCCTCTTCCTCAGCACCTCTGTTCCTCTTCCTCAGCACCTCTCTTCCTCCTCCTCTTCCTCAGCACCTCTCTTCCTCTTCCTCAGCACCTCTGCTCCTCTTCCTCAGCACCTCTGTTCCTCTTCCTTAGCACCTCTCTTCCTCTTCCTCAGCACCTCTGCTCCTCTTCCTCAGCACCTCTGCTCCTCTTCCTCAGCCCCTTCCTCTCGGTGCTCTTCTGTGCGTGTGTAGTCTCATCACCTCCTCTCTGTCTCCATGGTTATGTTCTGCCTGCTGTGTAACGAGGTGCCTCAGGTTGGAACACACACAGTCAACAACAAAAGGCTAGCTAATGCTGTTAGCAGACAGGAGCTAATCAGAAACAGCTGCCTGTGTCACCAGTGTTCACCTCTGCTTGGTTTAGTTTCAGTCCGTTCCATTCATAATAATGTCCACAGCGTTCGCTACCATGCCCCCCCTCTCCAGGTCTCATTAGCAGCTACATTATCACGCTATCGTTGGCAGTGTTCACTTCATCTGCCTGTGGATGACTTCATTGAGCTCTGCCTGCACTGTATGAATATATGAATAATACTGTATCTATGTCTCCCAAAGCACAGTGATATTCAGATGGCTCTAGTGTTGAAGCAGTAGTAATATGCAGAGTGCGTGCGGGGGATATGCTAATTAGGCTGATGCTAGCCTCGGGCCACGGACCCGTGTGATAGGCTGTCCTGACATGGGGAGGCCTCTGCACAGCCAAGGGCTTCTAGAGGCTGAACCCTGGGTTCTGTAGAGGCTGGGTGGGTGGATAGGTAGCACCCTGGGTTCTGTAGAGGCTGGGTGGGTGGGGAGAACCCTGGGTTCTGTAGAGGCTGGGTGGGTGGGGAGCACCCTGGGTTCTGTAGAGGCTGGGTGGGGAGCACCCTGGGTTCTGTAGAGGCTGGGTGGGGAGAACCCTGGGTTCTGTAGAGGCTGGGTGGGTAGCACCCTGGGTTCTGTAGAGGCTGGGTGGGTGAGGAGGTAGCACCCTGGGTTCTGTAGAGGCTGGGTGGGTGGGTAGGTAGCACCCTGGTTTCTGTAGAGGGTGGGTGGGTAGGTAGCACCCTGGGTTCTGTAGAGGCTGGGTGGGTGAGGAGGTAGCACCCTGGGTTCTGTAGAGGCTGGGTGGCTAGGTAGCACCCTGGGTTCTGTAGAGGCTGGGTGGGTAGGTAGCACCCTGGGTTCTGTAGAGGCTGGGTGAGGAGGTAGCACCCTGGGTTCTGTAGAGGCTGGGTGGGTGAGGAGGTAGCACCCTGGGTTCTGTAGAGGCTGGGTGGGTAGGTAGCACCCTGGGTTCTGTAGAGGCTGGGTGGGTAGGTAGCACCCTGGGTTCTGTAGAGGCTGGGTGGGTAGGTAGCACCCTGGGTTCTGTAGAGGCTGGGTGGGTAGGTAGCACCCTGGGTTCTGTAGAGGCTGGGTGGGTGGGTAGCACCCTGGGTTCTGTAGAGGCTGGGTGGGTAGGTAGCACCCTGGGTTCTGTAGAGGCTGGGTGGGTAGGTAGCACCCTGGGTTCTGTAGAGGCTGGGTGGGTAGGTAGCACCCTGGGTTCTGTAGAGGCTGGGTGGGTAGGTAGCACCCTGGGTTCTGTAGAGGCTGGGTGGGTAGGTAGCACCCTGGGTTCTGTAGAGGCTGGGTGGGTAGGTAGCACCCTGGGTTCTGCAGAACAGGAGAAGCACAGGAGCGAGGGAGAGAAAGTGATCATATTCCTCTTCATTTCCTTGACATGCTCACTTCAAACAAGCACTTTTGTCACATCGGCGCGCTAATCGTAGATTTTGATTGCCGCATTTAGCCAAAATGCTGTGCTTTGCTCATCAACAGAGCCCCGCCTTAGTTTTCTGTATTCAACTCTTCCCATCCACGCACACACGCACGCATGCACACACGCACACACACATGCATGCACACACGCACACACGCACGCATGCACACACGCACACACGCACGCATGCACACACGCACACATGCATGCACACACGCATGCATGCACGTATATATATGTATATATATATGTGTGTGTATATATATATATGTATATGTATATATATATATGTATATGTAATATATTTATATATATGTAATATATATATATATTTATATATATATATAATTTATCTATCTGTAAAAGTAAGGGCAGTACAAGCCAAGCTTGGAAGCACCTCAGTGTCCGCTGTGCCTCCCACAGATATATATAACTGCTAATATAATATTCTAACTCAATGCGTGTAAAGTATTGCAGATGTTGCTCATATCTAGCACTCCAGCTCTGGCGATGACACCCGCTGGAAAAATAATGAGACACACTGACCCCAAGTTGGGCTCCCTGCATGCCCCCTGTTGTGTCTCTCTCTCTGTCTCTCTCTCTCTCTCTCTCTCTCTCTCTCGGCCCTGCTGTGGCTACATGGAGTTTGATTTTCCTCCCTCACCGCGGGGGGCCCTAGGCTAGCGCGGCCCACTAGATTGTATTCGGTGTTCTCCATTCAAAGTGGATCCAGTGAACCTCATCTGCTCTGGAGATGAGGCAGCGCTGTCCTCCCTCCCAGGGAGCTGTGGGTCTCTCTGAGGTGCCTTCCTCTCTTGCAGGGCCCCATAGAGAACGACGTGGTGATCCATGTGGCCCTTATCGCCGAGAGCCAGAGGTACCAATGTGTGTGTGTGTGTTCAATCTGTCTCCCTTTCTCTTTGCCTGTCTCTTTCATATTTAGAATGAGGGCAAATCTGGTCATTTCCTGAATGTGTCTCTCTGTCCGTCTTTCCTGCTGTTTTAATGCACCTTTTAAATTAAGCTAAATATGTTCATTTCCTGTGTGTGTGCGCGTGTGTGTGAGTGTGTGTGTGTGTGTGCGTGTGTGTGTGTGTGTCTGTGTGTGTGTGTGTGTGTGTGAGTGTGTATGGAAGGCCATAAGGGTCAAAACTACGCCTCATTGTGGATTCATTCAAATCGACCTAAAATACGCCGTTCACTTTCAAAACTCCGAATTTGTCGCCGTTGTATTTTTTTACGCTGTAAGTTAAAGCTGTAACTTAAAGTTAAGTTAAAGCTATAATATAAAGCTGTTTTAGTGGTTCAGAATGCGGTCTTTATAACGAGTTATTTAACGTGTTAGCGCATTTTGATAGCAGTCAAATCCTCCTCTTGATTGTCACAGCCAGTAAGTAGGAACCTTTTGCACCCAATCAACGATAACCAAAGTCAGTCCACTAATGATCTTACTATCGTTCACGCTGTGCATTCACTCCACCACCCTATGTAGGCCTGTATCTGGTGTTTAAACCGTGTTTAATGTATGTAGGCCTGCATCTGGTGTTTAAACCGTGTTTAATGTATGTAGACCTGTATCTGGTGTTTAAACCGTGTTTAATGTATGTAGACCTGTATCTGGTGTGTAAACCGTGTTTAATGTATGTAGACCTGCATCTGGTGTGTAAACCGTGTTTAATGTATGTAGACCTGCATCTGGTGTGTAAACCGTGTTTAATGTATGTAGACCTGCATCTGGTGTGTAAACCGTGTTTAATGTATGTAGACCTGTATCTGGTGTGTAAACCGTGTTTAATGTATGTAGACCTAGGCTATATCAGCAAGTGATGCTCTCTAGGAAGAAATAAAGGACCTCAGAACACACGGAGTAGGGACCGCTTTCCAGGAACAACTTCAGACAATTCAATTGATAGGTGAATCTTTTTAAAATGTGTGTGTGTGTGTGTGTGTGTGTGTGTGTGTGTGTGTGTGTGTGTGTGTGTGTGTGTGTGTGTGTGTGTGTGTGTGTGTGTGTGTGTGTGTGTGTGTGTGTGTGTGTGTAGATTGCAGGTGTTCCTCAACACCTATGGGATTCAGACTCAGACCCCCCAACAGGTGGAGCCCATTCAAATCTGGCCTCAGAAAGAGCTGGTCAAGGTAATGCACACACACACACACACACACACACACACACACACACACACACACGGACGCCCACACTTTACATTGATTACAATTACACAGCACTAAAGCCCATTGATGAATGTACTTTTTTTTTTTTTCAACTGGGAGAAGCTTTCCCCCTACAAGAGATGAAAAAGAAATCACAACTCCTATTCAGGTGGCCAGATAGGAGTGGAGTCAGAAGGCAGAGGATTTGTCTTCAGTAGCTAGCTATCAATAAGCCGGCTTCGCTGGATCCATCTGCATGCTAGTGGCCCATCGCATCGAGGCCCACCTTGTACACCAAAGATTGATCATCTGCCTAGAAATGATGTTTCGATTGATCCACTCACTGGAAGGGCTGTTCTCCCCATTCATCTTGGCAAAAGTTTTACAATACACCTCGAATGTCCTGTGTTCAAGTTGTTAGTTTACAATACACCTCGAATGTCCTGTGTTCAAGTTGTTAGTTTACAATACACCTTGAATGTCCTGTGTTCAAGTCGTTAGTTTACAATACACCTTGAATGTTCTGTGTTCAAGTCGTTAGTTTACAACACACCTCGAATGTTCTGTGTCCTGTGTTCAAGTCGCTGTGCTACAGGATTTGTCCTGCATGTCCTGGTCAGTGTTTGGATTTCTTCTTTCGTCTGTCTCCTCCCATCACCTCCAACCTTTTGATGTTGTGGTATCTAGTCTGCTGAAGCTCCTCTATAGCCCTTTATGCCACTGTGCAGCCCTTCTAAACCCTGACCCTCACCTAACCCTCTGGGGCTCTGATATGGTCTGGACCTCAGTTAACCCTAACCCTGAACCTCACCTAACCCTCTGGGGCTCTGATATGGTCTGGACCTCAGTTAACCCAGACCCTGACCCTCACCTAACCCTCTGGGGCTCTGATATGGTCTGGACCTTAGTTAACCCTCTGGCTCTGTTATGGTCTGGACCTCAGTTAACCCTCTGGGGCTCTGATATGGTCTGGACCTCAGTTA